>JAQIWG010000617.1:0-31321 GCA_034695025.1 Chamaedrilus cognettii
GTCATAGTTTCAGTAAAAAAATTATGAGATTCTTTTGAAATGCCCAGCGGAGCTATATTATCCTCTATTATTGTCTATAGTATACAATGTAGAATTTCAATGACCTTGGGGGACCTCTAAATTTTTTCAAAATGAGCTGAAATTTTTTGTGTAGTATCGTGGGGTCATAGTGAAACATTCTGGAGGGACTGCACCGCAAAATTAAAATTAGGAAAAAATCACTGTATAGCTTGGGACACCCCAATATGCACTTTAGGAATTTCATCTGTGTGTGACTTTTTATATAATGTTTTATGCGTAAATGTTAGGCTTCTGAAGAATGACATTGTATTTTAAATTGTCTTTTAAATTGCTTTTGCATTTTTTTCGTTGCTTTGCATCGGACATTTTGCATTTTAGATGACATTAAAAATAAAGAATAATAATGCAATTTAAGACTATTTGACCTCAGCGTCTAAGTGACCGATACTTTAGATTTTTAAGTCAAGCGAGAGGAGTGACAAGTTTAACAAAAAAAAAAATTTTCTTTATTACTTCAAGACAAGACAATGCAGAAATAATAGGTATCAATCGTCATAGGCATATATGCTAACTTTCACAATTGTTTTATGAAACATGCTTAGAATAAATTGTTTTCAGCGAACCGGACTGCTTTTGCGTCTAGGAATTCGTATTCGAGCAGCCAATATCATCGGAGATGCTATCGCTGGTATCCTCGCTGTTGGAGCAAGACGTGAGCGCCCGCCTGGGCTGCGGCGTGGGGCGCACTGATGACGTCAGAGGGCATGCCTTCTTCCACGCCACGGACTGGCAGCAGGCCTACCAGCAGAGGCTCGCTGCTCCACTCATCCCCTCTCGAGGGATTGTCAACGCAGCGGCTACCATTGACATCGGAGGCTTTGGGAGCGAGGATGCTAAGCAGAGGGTGAGACTTGCGCTATCCTGAGTATTTGTCGATGTTAATATTTAAATTGGTTAAATTATAAGTAGAGAAGAGAATCTTTTATTTTGAAGAAAAATATTGAGATCTCTGTGTTAATATCATTTACACAGAGTTTAAACATTTATATTGTAACTTTAACTTGGAACTTTGTTAACTTAAACGTATACTTTGAACTTTTAAAATGCAAATAATAATTGAACTTTATCTTCACATTCTTTATTCTCCTTGTACTCACATTTAATCATTCACCTTTTTCGCATATTCCTAGATCAGATTTTATTACATGTTTTTTAATTCTCATGAATGTTATCCCATAGAGAATTATTGTGGAGATATAGCGATTGTCAAGTCTCTTGCAAATTGAACGAAAAGATATTTTATGAAAATAACTTTGGCGCCAGCGACAACATGGAATAATTGTATGCCAAGTTCACAAATTTAAAATATTGCAATCTAATCCATGTTCAGAATTAATGCAAATTTCAATTATCGGTATGTCAAGAATAAACCTGAAGTGAATTTTAAATGTTTTCAGTATTTTATTTTATTAAATAATTTTAAATTGGTGATTATGGCCTGTTTTTAATCGGCTCTAGTTGACAGAAGGGGATCAAGCGCTGTACAAAGGCTTCACGGTCGTGATGCACGAGCGGTGGCAGCGGGAGGTCATTGAATCTGTCTTTGATACAGTCAACGAGGAACACGACATTGTTGAGAAAAAGAGAGGCCTCAAACAAAGACTGGATGAACCCAACTCCAATTGTGAGTGGTTCCAAAGAGCTATCAAAATTATTTTTGATTCATGTTTATTGAACTAATGTATCGAGGCTTTCCTTGAAATAAGTGCACTTGTTTTAGCGGGTGATTGTGGTAGTTCACAAGGCCTGATCGAAGCTTCACTGGAATATAAACTTTGCAAGGCGCAATGGGCAACCTTAGGCTGTTAAAAACGTAGAACATGTAGTAATTATCTGACCCTGAAGTCAGAAGAACATGTAGCTATTCTCAGACCCTGAAGCATGAAATTTATTGAATCGCTCAATGTTATGAATCTTTATTTTAAAACCCCAAACAATGTAGTTAATATGCTTCTCTAAAAAATGTGGAGAATCCACATAACCTAGAGAGGTAGATCTATGCCTAATACCATGCACATATTTGTTGTACCCTACTTAGCATTGATCAAGAAAATTGCAGATTTTGATGATTCTTCTGATTGCGCATTAGCATGTGAAACTTAACATTCGCGTGCTATTGCAAGTGTGGAGGAGTTCAAATTATAGCTTCTCGCTTCTCGAACACAGGTAGCTAGCCACCTGTGAAATGTTGCCATACTAAGCGTCTGTTTTAACGAGGCACATTTTGCATGCAATTTTGCATGCAATTTAGCATGCAACCGTGTTAAGGCAGACGGACGACCGTTGTCATGACAACGATTTTCTTAACTGGGTTTCATGCATGGCTTGCATGAAACCCAGTTTTGCATGCAAGCCGTGCATGAAACCCAGTTAAGGACATTTTACATCGTTATTTTCTTAACATGGTTGCATGCGAAATTGCATGCAAAATTGCATTCAAAATATGAATCGTGGAAAGGAGACCTAATGGGTGATCCGAATGATCGCTCCAATTTCTCCTATTTTGTTTGCAGTTGGTCCAACTGACTGTATCGTAGAGGGAGAGTTGTTAAAGCTTGGAGGTCCTTTCATGGCTACATGGCAGAAGAGATATCTCAAATTGTATCCAAACCGACTCGAGTTCTATCAAAGAGGAAAAGATGGCCATGTGATCATCGAAAAAGGCGTCGAAGTACGTTTATAATCGCTAGAGATTCTTTATTTTGGTTATCAATGTTTTTGTGATATGGATTGTGATATATGATAAAAGTTCTATTAGTACAATGTCATTTGAAATAACAGTAAATATTGAAAATTGATAGCTCTCTACATTTCTAAGATTTATGCTTTACTTTTCAGCTTTTAATAGTATTTTTTACTTTATTATACAGCTAGTTGTTGATTTTCTGGTCTTTATAAAAATTGAAATTAACAGAATTTCAAATTGTGATACCAAAAATAATTTTTTCCATCTGTAGTGCTTACGTAGTTGAGTGACTGAATTTCTTTAGAAGTGATTACAGACATCCAATGAACTATGTCAAATAAACAATTGCTAAGTGACACTTGTGTGGAAAAAAGATCTAGTCAAGAGATTTTTATTAATTAGTTGTAGCTTATTGAGTTATTGGGTGTGTATATTAAGAACTCAACATACTTGTTGTAATTTTCATTTGTTTGCAGTGCATAGCGATGACGGATATACTGGAAATAATCACGGATTTGCAAAAGCTTAATAAAATGCCAAACTGCCTCATCTTTCAGCTCAAAAATAACACAAAAATTGTGATCACATCTTTGGTAGGATCTTATATTAAACCCCTAGTTGGATATTTTAGTTAAAATACGTTAGCAATATGGCGCGATTTTGAAGCTTTTTTCATAATTTTTTTCACTATAGAGCAGCAAAACCAATGAGGTATTAACAAAAAAAAATCGGTTAGTAGATATTGCGGAAAGCTAGAATTGTGCATGTCCCCAATAACATGACTTTATTTTCATGAATTCTTATATATTTTTAGTCACACAGTGTCATGGTGAGACGATGGCTTAAATAGATAAAACCTGTAATATGGTTGTCTTGTCCGGACTTGTGATTCACTTGGTTGTTATGCTTTGTTGTTGGTTATGTATGAACTACCTTTGTAGTGAAATAAAGATATATATAATATAAATCAATTTTGTTTTCTACCACTAGATTTTGAAGAATGGAATGTTGATTTATATGTAACTTAGCTTTTTTGCACTAAGTATAGGCAATTAGATTCCTTCTCACGTGGAATATCTAGGCGTTACGCCCGTAGTGGTGATGAATAAAAAGATTTCAAGGAGTTTTGTCTTCTTTTTTTGCTTTCACGACTTCCTTCATCAACACCTTCCATCTCTTTATATTTATTGTTTTGTTTCGTTTTTTATTTTTAACAATATTCTTCCTCTATAGCGGCCGACAACGGCCTACTTCTGTACTGCTTATGAAATACTGTACATGGGCCCATATGCAGTAGTTAATGATTACGTTAGGCCTATATCTGTTTCTTTTAAACTTTGGTTTTATTTGGACTAAGTTGTGTCTTTCAGGATCCTGTTCTAATCAATCAGTGGAAAACTGAGCTGACAAACGGCTTCATTCTCTCCAATCGGATGTTTGCCAGTCTGAACAAAAAGGCCCGAAAGAAGTTTGGGGCTGAGAGTTTCGACACGAGAAACAAAGGCAGGGACTGCAAACAGTCAGTTGAAAAGATTTAAACTAGGAGCATGTTCATCAATTGTTTGGGATACTAAGTGATCCAAGCAAATCAGAAATCATCAAGAAATGTTAGCACAAGACTTTCAGAATATTGTGAAGCTCTAATGCGCGCATCGCTGCGGAATATTAATTTCTGTATTTCGTATTTTATGTATTCTGTATTCTCAAACTTGGTTGAATGTGCAAGAAATGTGGAGGTCTTCAGCTTATTTTGATGAATTGGCAGCTTGGAATTGTGCAGTTGAAAGACTTTAATAGTGCTTGTTCAATCAAAGACAAGAACAAGAATTGAACCACTCATTAATCGGAGATAAATGATCCCACCGATCCGCCATATTGTCACTCGGTTTATTAAGGGCTTCCGGTGCAGGCCTAGCCGTCAAGCATCAGCGGGCTGCCATTAGCTACATAAACCGATTGGCAAGGGGGCGTCTTCACCGAGTGATGTCTTCTAGCGCCGCTGACAGACAATGAGAGGTCTAGTTCTTGCTCTGAAGTCTTTGGATTTTTGAAATTTGAACATTTGGATCAATCAGAATTTTTATCTGTAATCAAATACATCCAGATCTCAATGCCAAATATTGGAACTTCAAAGATTGATCTCGGCTGGATTGAACAACTGGGAATAAACTTGAATGCAAGAGAGCAGCCGCATTGAATGCTTTCGATGACATGTCTTGCTGTGAAATCAGAGCAATATTTGATTGTGGTGATTAATTTAGAGATGTAGATACGTGCAATTTTTATTTTTATACGCAGTGCTTTCGTTATTTTTCAGGAGCACAATTTACTATTTTGGGGGTTTTATTGTGTTTTGGACAATTTATTGTTTTGGATTATTGGATTATTGGATGATTATTTGGATTACTATTTTGGACAAAGAATATATTTGCTTACTGGCAACATGATAGACATGCTGCTGTCATTCAGTATAATAGTTACTTTGAAATAGCAGTAATTTATTTTGCATTGTAACTTGCAAACTACACTTCGTAGCGCACTGCTTTTTTAAGATAGAAAAATATAAGAATTGCTAAGAATATTTAAATTGCTGCAATTAAGAAAACTTATTGTCATTTTAAAAATTGTAATGCTACGTTAATTTTGGTCATTTCTAAATTTGTTGCATATATTTATTTGTTATTCAGTACTGTATGCACCAATTTGCATTATTATTGCATGAAACATGCCAAATGCCTAAAAGTTTTCACTTACTTTCATGGCAAAAACCACATAACAAATAACAATGATTCATTCAAATTAAAAAGATCATACTATTTTTCAATTTAAGGTTTGTGATTTTGATGAGGAAGACCGAAATTTTTTATCCTTACGCTATAGCTATTACACTATAATTATAATTAAAATATAGTTGCTAAATCTATGTTACAACGACTGCAAGCAAAACATTTCATGTGATCCGGTTTTAATATATACAACACATGTATTTTGTAAGTTTCTTTATTCCACATGATACAAATCTCGTTAGTTTAGAACCGAAATAATATCAAATAAACCAACTCTTTGAACGTTAATTTTAAGTTAAGTTTTTTCAACTTAGTGTCCGTGTCGTCATTTAGTGAATTAGTGCTGAATTATCAGAAAAATATATCGGACATAGAGCACCATGATCCAAAACAGCAAAACCAATTTTGAAGTCAAAATTTGAAATTTTTCTTCCAATTTAGACATAATAAATGTAACAAACTTTGAAATTCACATGTCTATCTACTGATATAAGCTAAATTATCCTGTTTTAGATATGAATAATTGTTGCTTAAAATAACTTTTAAATAAAAATTATGTTCAAATTAGAATTTAGCTCAAAAAAGACTACCATTTGTAAACCATTACATTCTGGGTTGTCAACATTATTAAATGTATTAATTGAACCAGATAAATTTGGATTATAACATCAGTACGCGTGTTACGGACTTGCGTTCATATGTTGACCTGCAATAAGTTAACATCGAGTATTAACATAAAGTAACAATGTATTGAACCGTGATATATGACACAATGATTAAGATTGAAACTGAGCAAAGATCAAAATTTGTGCTACTGGCAGTATTCTACAAGCGGTTGGCACTTGTGTAGAATCCAGAGATTTTTTTTTGAAGAATCAAAAAGAAAATGTTTCCTTATATATCATTCTTCTACCATAGTTCATAGTATCCAACACATTTTGCTATAAATTTGCTATATTTTCACGACTTTGGCTTATACCCCTTCACTCCCTTAGCCTACAATTATTCTATTAATGCTCTCTTAAATATGACACAATATTAATAAAACACACAGTATTGCAGGAACAAAAATGATGAAAAAATAAAGGACACATTATCTCGTTAGATATGAGCAAAATGAACATACAACACTGAAGGTCGCTCAATCTCCGACACACGAATACGCTAAATAGGACATAGATCTATACGCAGCCAGCGAAAACAGTGTATGCGCAACTAACCGCAAACACAAAATGCACTCCAGTGGCGCAAATTTTAGAATACATAATTATATAATTTAAACTAACTAACTAGGCTATCAATAATTATAAGTTATCTCTTCACTCTAAAATCTCATCGAGTACCGTAAGTAGTATATTTCAAACAGTTGTTAAAACGGATCAATAAGTGGACGAACTCAATGCATCCGCTTCTCTCAATCATAACCATGGCAGTGCTCTAGAAAACTGAAGTCGACGCGCGAATCACGTATCATAACATTTCAAAATCTACGAAACAATCATCAGAAATCATAGTAAGGTACGGGTTCTCATCTTCAACAGCGCTTCTATACTCACATTTCCAATAAATATAAATAGATTTTGATTTAATTTTGTGCAACATCAATGAAGGCTATAGTGAACGATCAACAGCAATGACCCAATATGCGTAATACATCGCTCACGACTATCAATCGACTAAGTCTTAGGGTGGATTTTATAGACGTACCTTTGTTCCCACCTTTACCTTTACCTTAGCTTAGGAGACAATTTAAGCAGCCCATAACTGCCATTCAAAGAAGCTTTTTGTTTGGTCCATTTAAATCAATAGAATGATGTCATTAAATTAACACGACGTCATAGATTTTGGGCAAAATAATTTCTGCTGACACTGAATTCAAATTGAAGTCGTTTCATATGGCAATAAATTTTTAATTTGTTTCAATTTTAAAATATACTGCAAGTTTTCTCGAATGGCAGTTTAATGGCAGGGCTGCCATTAAATTGTCTCCTAAGCTAAGGTAAAGGTAAAGGTGGAAACAAAGGTACGCCCATCAAATCTACTCTTATTGCCAAGCCAACCATGTTTTAAATCACTTTTAATCGAGCGTAAAACAACACTCAAAAGTGCTAATTAAACCAGCTCCTCAGCCATCACTATGTGCTTGCGACGAGGAATTAAAAAGTGCTACCGGTGCTCCAGAACCAAATACAGTTGCTTACGCAATTATTTACGCGGTGTAAAGCAGCATTCCGATGAAGGAAGTGTGCAGACCAGTCGTAGTACTGAACAACGCTGCGCCTGCTTCGTTCGACACTTGTACGACGTCGTTTGATTTCAGCAGCAAGATCATCCCGTGTCCCAGCGTGTCCACCCCGTTGTCGTTGGTCGCCGCTCGAATGACGTTGAACCGAATGACCCCATTGACCTTGAGACTGATGTTGGCCAGCAGGCCGGCTTGCGCACCGACGCTGATGTAGACGTAGTAGTAACCGCCTGCGGTGCAACATCCAGTCAGGCTTTGTAATTAAACATGATTAAAAAGAGCAGTTATACTGTTGGACCAAACTGGAATATCCCTATATTCTGGGTATCTCGGCCAAAAATATCCCTAGATCGATTTTTGAGACAAAAATATACCCAGCACACATTATAAAATGGGTCATTTTATTTTAAAATATACCCAGATATCTGGAGATTGCCTGCGTGACAACCAATCAGATAAAAGTTGAATATTGCAATAAAATTTGATTAATGCAAGCAATAAGCAATTATAAGCCAACTTCATTAAAACTTTTTATCTGCAGTTTTATCAAACGTTGTCAACTTAAAGTATATACAGTGAGTTGGTTGTCCATTCAATATTATACAAAAATGATTCCTACTAAAATTTGTGTTGATGTTATTATACAGTTAATTATTCTGCAACTATAACTTTGAATTGGCATATGAGGCATGCATGCTACATAATATTTAAAATCTAGCTCTTTGGAGTTTTTATTGCTTATACCCATGCCCATCATGTCGAGTTAATCGCGAGTTGGCTCAATCAGCGGATTGTGCGACGTCACGCTAGGCCTAAGAGATTGACAACGATCACTTTTGCTAATTGATCAACTTGCGGTCAACTCGCCATAGTGGGTATGGGTATTAGAGTGCTCGCAACATAGCCAAGAAACAAATATTATTTAAAAATTAAATCATGCACAGTGACATCAGCACGTCTACAAAGCGAATTAACTGAGAAAAATAAAAAATAAAAACGGTTACCATAATTACATGAAGGAGATAACACTCCTCTGATAAAATCATTCCAAATCAAATCCAAACAAACATTAGAAGCATTGGCCCCCTGTGCCTCACCCGTCTGCAAGGTGACGACTCCATTGCTGACCGTCACCCCACTCGCCACGATCTGCGTGTCAAAGGGCAGCGGATCTATGGCGGTCGACAAATTCGTCGTGCGGTACAGCCCCCAGCTGGCCGACTGCCCAGCCGCCAGCGAGTACTGGAAGGCGTTGAACGAGATCAGATTAGTCGACGTGGCGCCTGGTGTAACCTGCCCCGCCACAACCTGGATGTTGAGAGTCGCAGAGAAACACTGAACAATAACCGCACGGTCAAGCGTCGTCACGCCATTCTGCACATTGGACGTGCGTATCAGCTCATACGTGTTGTCCAGCCCGATGAGCTGGACTTGCGCGGTCCCCCCGGCGGGGACCCCCACGCTAAAGCTGACGAAGAAGGTTCCTGTCGCCGCGCAGCTGTACTGCCCCTGCGACGGGTTGTACTGCCCGGGGGGGTTTGCGAGTGGGTTGATGAACTTGATGGGCCCGGGTGCGTTGAATACGCTGCCGTAGAGCGCGCTGAGGATACTGTTCGGGCTGCTGATGATGTCCGATATGCTGAAGAGCGACCATGACGTCTCCCACAACGCATCGCTGAATGAACTTGTTCCCGACTGCTGTAAGGTAACCTGGACCCCGCGCGTCAGCGACATCACGCCCCCGCGACACCCGCTCACCACTCCGTTCTGCGCCGTCGACAACCATGTGAATCCCAGCGACGGGAATCCTCCGCGATTCTTGAGCTCCGACGCAGTGCCCTGCGACATTCCCGAGCAGATTTCTGTGAAGTAGAACCCGCTGACCGCCGTCGACGTGAAACTATTCGACACGAGCGAGTACACGTTGTTGCGGTTCGCGTACAACGCTGCAAAAGACACAGCGTTCGTCGACGACCCGGGCACGGTCGCGTTGACGATCGCGGTGAACAGCCCCTCCCCGGTGAACGGAATCGCGGGGGTGGTCGACGTGCGCGTCGTCGTCGGAATCGTCGTGGTCGCCGCAGTCGTCGTGGAAGTTGTGGTCGTCGGAGTGGTGGTTGTAGAAGTCGTGGTTGTCGGAGTCGTAGTCGTGGAAGTCGTGGTAGTCGGTGATGTGAGCATGGACGTGAGGACGACCGTTCCCGCGCAGGTCACCGCATCGATGTACCCACCGAGCCCCGCGCTCACCGTGCTCAGGTCGCTGAAGCTCGTCACGGTTGTGTACGCGTTTTGTGTGTTTACAAACTCGAGAAGCTCGGCGGTGCTTATCTGTGTCGTGACTCCCACCGCGTAACGCGTCACGTTCAGCGAGCTCACGAGCGCGATGGCCGGGAGGTAGTTGCCGCTCCACGTGCTCGTCACCATCCCGTCGGTGATGAGGACCATGATCTTGGCCGATATGGCGCGTGCGCCCTGTGTTGGGTCGGTGAACAGCTGGTAGCCGAGCTGAAGCGCCGCCGGCGTGTTGGTCTCATAGCCTATACATAGAACCATAGAACCAGAGTTAATTTAAGCCCCTACAAAACTAGCGCAGTGTTACGCATCCCTCTTAAGAAAGTCATGTTGTCTTACGCCTACACCACTGAAATAAGGAGAGTAGCCGAGGCTTGGACCACTGGCTTGGCTGTGCAAATAACAAAGCATGACAACGTTCCCATTTTTTTCTTCTGATAAGAAGTGTGAGCTCCGAGCAGGGGGGGGGGTGCTGAAAGAAATTTACACCCATTCTTATTACTGCCTGCTTAAGTTCTAGGCCTAATAATACCGAATTCGCAAAAAACCTTGTTTTAGACGTACATGTACTACTCTTCCTCCTAAAATAAACCTTGCATAAATCTCACCTCACGCAGAGGCAACAACATAATAATACACAACACGAAAAATATTAATTAAATAAACAGTTACAGCAAATACGTACGTATGCGTATTGCACTTCCAACACACCAAAAATATGTCATGCAAACGGAAATGGAAAAACATCATATGCTTGAATCGTAGGTGCGGGGGAAGTGCAGCAGACTACAATATACACAACCGTCCATGATGCCACAAGGTAATTGCACGCAAAATATTATCAATCAATCAGCCAAACATCTGCGCCAGCGTCGAGACATCGCTCTGCAGCGGCGCAACGCAGCCGCCGTTCGTGAAACTTTTCCGCATGCGGACTCCTGAGTCACGGAGCTGGAAGCCTGGAACTATGCTTTAGAGTATTACTATGTCAAACATTGGAGTTGTCTAAATTCTTAGATTTCAGACTGCTGGATTTTAACCTTTGGATTGCTTGAGGTCACATTTCCGATCTTGTCTTTTATCAGCGGGCAATTTCGAATGGCAATATTTTAATTATGGATAGGTCTTTTTTTAAATCTATTCCGTAGTATTGTAATTTAGGTATATTCCGTATCCGTAAGTTTTACGATAAAATCTTATTTTATAATAACAATTTGTAAAAAAATATAGGCTGAGGCAATAAAAATAAAAATCTATCGGCTATAAATATCGTTGAAAAAAGGATCTCTAATATTACACGCGTATGTCCACAAGCCTATCGTGCGTCCTACCTATGAACGGAAGGTTGTTGATGGCAGGCTGCAGGCTCCCGAGCGTCTGGTACTGGTTGAAGTTAAAGCTGATCTGCGCGCTCGCTGAAAAAATCACGACGGCTACGTGATCCTGCGCGGGCGCCACGCTCAGATAACTCGTGATGATGCCGTTGACGAAGGTGAGAATCAGCGCCCAGTTGTCGATCCCCGGCGGCTGGTTGTCGCGTATGCTCCCGGAACTGTCGATGATGAAGACCAAATCGACGGGGCAGTAGTTCGATGGCAGCGCCTGAGTCGTACCGGTAGTCGGCTGCAGTACGAGCGGGGCGGTGACGCAGCGCTTACGCACGTACAGAGTGATCCCCGCCTGGTTGAAGACCGGCTCGAGGGTCGCCGTGGTCGACGTGAAGTAAAGGAAGCAGGATTGCGTTGGGACGCGCGCCGCGGGGGAAAACGCAAACCGCGTGCAGTTAGCCGTCGCGCACGCGCTCATGCAGCCAGCGACCGTTGTCACGCCGTTCTGGACCTGGCCCAGAGTCAGCGAGGGAGCCTGGTTGCTGTACGCGTCGTACGTGTCGGTGCACGGAGTCGGAGCGCATTCGTAGCGCACACAACAAGTTGCGAGCTGCGACCCCGCGAGCGTCGTGTGGCTGTAGCACAGCTGGGCCAACGCGTCGTAGTCCACCGCAACACACGTTAAACTGCTAACGCACGAAGCCACGCACGCGCTCTGCGACATCTTCCCCACAAGCAACCCCCCATCCGCGTTATACCCCACGATGACCCTCAGGCTGCTGCAGCCCGCGCCGATCGGCGGCAGAGTCGTCGGTGTCGTAATCGCCGTTGTTCCGGTTGTCGTCGCGAGAGAAGCACACAAAGCCCCACGTGTAAGATCATAGTGATTGTTTCCCGGGAACGGCGTGAGGGGCACGGACACGGTGATGAGGAAGCAGAAGAAAGTGCCGCCGTTCGAGTTGACGTCGATGCCGATGCAGGCGAGGTTGTTGGTGCAGGCGGTCTGGCAGTCGTTGAGGTTGGTCGCACGGTTCGGCGTGCCACCCGGCGCATTCACGTTCTGAACGAGGTTGAAGGAGAACGTACACCCGGCGACTGTGGTGGGCACAGTGGTGATGGGCGGGGAGGAGGAAGCGGCGGTGGTGGTAACACCCGAGGATGTGGCTGAAGGAGTAAAAGCCAAAACAATTAATCATCACTCTCAATGAGTTAATATTATTACAAATTATTACGCTGGAATGAAGGATAAATGACTGGTTAATATTTGGAAAGGACAACAACAAGGCGGCATTGAGGATGCAGCTGAAGGGATAAGCGCTAAAACGATTAGTAATTAATCTAGCAATCTAATTTATCTTGCTTTATCATTACTATTGAATGAAGAATAAATAGCTATTAATTGACATTAACAACATCAAATTAAAGAGTTTGCAGACTATTTCTGTCAACGAGACTTTGTCAGTCGGTGTAGGCCTATAATTAGCACATGTTCATGATGAAGCTTATGAAGTTCTGTACCACATACATTGTAGTCACGCCCTGCTACAGACTCTGCTGTAACAAAAAGATATCATGAGGAATATTCTAAAGAATGTTGCAAAGCCATGAAAATCAATTGTTGCCATTGCAATTATAAACAAGCAATCAATGACGTTGCAATCATAAAATAGCAAATTTCTGAAATTGCAAATTGAGTGATGATTTGTTTAATTTACTGATGATTTGTTTAATTTAGTGTTGCATCATTTCCTGTTGATCTGCAAAAAGTTGATTCTTGTTTACTGATTTAAATGCCAAAAAAATGCATGTGATAACTAAGACACAAAAGTCAATTACCTGCAGTAGAAGCGGTGGCAGTCGACGCTGAAATGAACAAATAGAAATATTTACACAAATATTCCTACGTGGAAAAAACTATATTGCGCTACAGTACTTCACAAAGAATGACGATAATGTAGTCAAATACAAGTGTAATACACAGCGTCAGAGGATGATCCAAAAGAAGTGAAAACATCTTTCTCTTGTATAAATAATTAACACAATTTGATATCTCATTTTGACAACATTGTGCACCAAGAAATTCACTATTTGGAAATTCTTAATAAATTCTCGATCAAAAACCACAAATAATAAATAATAACAAACCAAAACCACAAATTTGCACAAAAACCTTTTGGATACCAAGATACCTCAAGCATGAATCTAAGTTTAAAAGTTGGCAATTTTGACCGCTATCTAAAAGCTATAAAGCACTGATAGCTGCGTGCAAATGCACTCCTTGCAAGACAGCTCCTTGCAAAATACACCAGTTTGTAGTTTTATAAAAAATTGCAATGAAAACTGCCCCCCAAGAATTGAAGTATGCCAACTGCCAGTGTACAATACAAAAATTATAACCACATTCTCAGAATATTCAACATTTTTGTGCAACCCGTAATGGAGTAGATTTTTAAAACGAATTTTTGTCATCGCCTAAGTGGAAATATCCACTACGATATGTAGTGAATAGTCAACGTCCTATCAACAACTCTCGTATCTCACAGGCCTGTAGCTTTGCTATATTTTATAAAACGGGCAAATTTTTATTGTGTCTTCTACTATTTAAACACAATCGTTCGCTTCTGAATAAAACCACATCCCCAATAGGGTCTCAAAAGACCTGCATGCAGCAAGCCACGATTCACAAGAACCATAAGCCAAATTAGCTTGCTGTCACATTACTTGCTAGGGCTTTTAGCGTTGCTAGGCCGTCTGGCCGCCGGTGTATAACATTGTACATGGTATATTTTACTATTTTACCCTGTCTTGTACGAATTCATATATTACAAGCCAGTTTCCTTGTAATAGAGCCTTGGAAGCTTATATAGCCTATGGCACGATACAATGCATATAGTGATGCTGTGGTATGATCGAGGCCGCAGTGCAAGCATGCGACGATATTGAGGTTTATGCTACAAGTAGCGGTTAGAATGTAGGCGGGATGCGGTTCGGTAACTCCAGAGTATCAACTATTTACCCATAATCGGTCATGCATACTGGGTATGCGGCAAGACTAGTGGTTATAAAAGACAACGTCCTACTCTACATACATGCGCAAGATACACTATACAGTTTGACAATTTAATGCGTCTGTAAAGCCTTTTTTAAATCTGCCCCCATTAGCACTTTGCATACCGAAAGAAATGAGAAAGATCATTCAAATAAATAGTTACTATTATAGATAAATAGAATTACTAAACAGACAATGAAAACATGTAATTATTACAGCTGACAAATTTCAACCATCTTGCCAAGGGTGCACAAAGTGACTTGAAATCTTTGTCGCGGCCGGGATTTAAACCGTAATCCGAGTTTGTTTAATGTAAATTAGGGACTGTGTGCAGTACAAAGACTATATACATACACAATCCGGTTCTGTGCAAGAGAGCCGGCACAGAACCGCTCCTCCTTCTTGAGTCGCCTTTTACGACTCGCCCGGGGAGCTCTGGGCTGCAATCCAATTCTTTGTTCCCCGGCCTGCAGGGGCTATGCTCGCAGTAGCAGTCAATGGAACTGTGACGTAATTTAATGGCTTAGATTTTTTTTGTGCATTCGCAAAATCGCCGTTTTCTGCATGCATTGTATGATAACGTACTGCACAGCCTTTACCTGTCGACAGCGTGCTGCTGGGACTGGCGCACCCTCGCGTGAGGACCTGGTATTGCGTCACAGTCGTCGAGTCGTAGAGAGCGTTGAGGTCGGCGGGGGTCGTGTGCAGCCAGCAGAAGGCCGGACTGGTCGGGTTCGTGTCCGTCTCGTATGCCACGCACGCCAGGTTGTTGGTGCAGAGGGTCTGGCAGGCCGCCTGGGTAGTGACCCCTGGATATGGGGTGCCACCTGTAGACTGGGTGTTGAGCAGGGTGTTGTAGGTGGCGCAGTTCTGAGGCTGAGTCGTGCCAGTGGGGGAGGAGGTGGATGCTGGAATACAAAATGTTAGCAAACTGTACCACTGCACTCTTGATTATTTTAAACGCATTTTTTTAAAACAATGTTAAAAATGTTTATAATTAATGTATTGATCATGTGATATAAGTTAGACAGTTAGATAGTCAGAATTATGTGACATAATTACTGTGACAAATAGCTCATATTGTCATCACCTTTCTAACTTTGTATCACATTCCCTTCTAAGTTTTTGTCAAGAAATTGCCACTGCATATCGTAATTCATCTTCCTGCTTATAAACATTATAACCATTGGCCGAATAATGAACAATATTTGACTTTAAAGTAGTGAAACACATTTTATATAATAGTTTCTAAACTGTGATTAAGGATTTTATTTATCTTTGTGCCTAGTACACTACATGTTCTCTACAAGCTTTGTTCGTCTTGACTTCATGCATTATGAGCGTGAACGTGAGAACCAATATGGTATGTATTGATACAAGCCTTCTAACTGCAAACTATGGTCTAAGTCTTACAGTGGGTTATATTGTGAGCCTTGGATAATCCTGTCATTCAGCTATTGTAGTTTATTAATTGATGTTTTTTCTGCTGTGCTCATTGGTAGATGAATAAAATATCTTCAATAAATAAATAAAATATTAAAATAGTGAAGCACCTTGTAGGACAACATATATATAAGAAGAATAATGAAAGTTTTTTTATTTCGCGTGCAACAGATCATCTGACCAAATTAAACAAGACCTATTGCCCAGATCAAAACGATAGTTTTGAAGAACCAAGAATCTAACTTTTTTTATTCTTGTATTTGAAATGCTTGTATTTCAAACACAAACATTTCAAAACACTAATTAGAAAGCATCGTCCGGAAACTGAAAAGAGAGATCAAAATTAACTCGCTTTTCGAACGCGGGCTGACAGGAATTGTCTAGGTACCAAACGCCGGTGTTTCATATACAAATGTCTGAAAGGCACCGTGTGGCATAGCTTGCGTTTGAAATCAAACTAGATTCAAACCAACATTATATAGATCGTACGCAAAGATGAAGACAATCGTATGCAGAGATGAAGAGAATCGTGTGCAGAGATGAAGAGAATTGTGTGCAGAGATGAAGAGAATTGTGTGCAGAGATGAAGAGAATCGTTTACAGAGATGAAGAGAATCGTGTGCAGAGATGAAGAGAATCGTGTGCAGAGAATCGTATGCAGAGAATGGTATGCAGAGAATAGTATGCAGAGAATAGTATGCAGAGATGAAGAGAAGGGAAGAAGATCGGCTAGGGTGGAAGATTTGGACACCAAAGACCTGCCATGTGGCAGAACACTGAAGAAGAAGATTATATAGATGACTACTATCATCAAATAATCAGTATTCGGTTGCTGTCGGCCTCGCATGACAGTGCACTTAAACCGCTGTAACTTTCTCATGTAGATCATACATGTAGTTCCTGTCAACTTTATCACCACCATTTCTCAAAAATACTAAATAGATGGGTTAGCATGAAAGAAACCGCATAATTGTACGATGCCAATTGTTCATTGACACTCAGACAAACTAAGACTAGTGCAAAGCATGAGAAGTTCTAGTTTTCGTTTCTATAAATGATCCACGTTGACAATAAAAAAATCAATTCATGTCCAAATGATTTTTTTTATATGGAGCGAATTGGCTCAGAAATATATATTTGATATGTTTAACAGTCGTGCACACAATAGCTACAAAAGACAGTAAAAAAAAATCTTGTCGAATACTACATCACTTATACTCAATCTAAAGATAAGGGATTAGATAAAAGGCAATAAGAAAAAATAAAGAAAATCACAAAAGAAGCACAAAGATATAAAGAGGACTATGGCGCATGATAGCGAGAGCTGTAGCGAGAGCTGTAGCGAGAGCTGTAGCGAGAGCTGTAGCGAGAGCTGTAGCGAGAGCTGTAGCGAGAGCTGCAGCGAGAGCTGCAGCGAGAGCTGCAGCGAGAGCTGCATGTACGCTGTTTGATTCTCATGTTATCCAGAACTATAATTGCTGTAACTGCACTAAACTGCACTAACTGACTGTAGTTGCAGCAATTTAAATCACTCTCCATTATTAAAGAGCTGACCCCGATCTTGCTTAAATCCCCATTTATTACTTCATGTCTCTGTCGATTGCTACCTGCATTCTTGTATTGCCATTACTGAAGTACAGTACACTGAAGATAAAAAATTAATTGAAACCAAGGATCAATCCTGACCTGATGGCCCAGGGCTGACACTGGCGCACCCTCGCGTGAGGACCTGGTACTGCGTCACAGTCGCCGAATCGTAGAGAATGTTGAGGTCGGCGAGGGTCGTGTGCAGCCAGCAGAAGGCTGGACTGGTCGGGTTCGTGTCCGTCTCGTACGCCACGCATGTCGGGGTGTTGGTGCAGAGAGTCTGGCAAGCCGCCGAGGTCGTAACCCCTGGTATGGGCGTGGCACCTGTAGACTGGGTGTTGGGCAAGGTGTTGTAGGTGGCGCAGTTCTGAGTCTGAGTCGTACCGGTCGCAGCAGTGGTCGATCCTGCGTTACGAACAGTGCTTGCGCTAAGGTGCGAGATTGAGTTAGTTGAAAATTAAGGCTACGGTTGAAAATTTCATCTAAGGTAAAACATTAACTCCTAAGGTTTGGATTAAGAATAGCAATTTTCTCTTCAATTTTAAATTCCCCTCCTAAAGTTGGCAGCAATTAAGGAGGAACAGTTTTTCAAATGATATGCACTGTTACATATGGTCTCGCGCAGGAATGAGAAAGCAATCATTCTGACATAGTATGTTTGAGGGCAGGGAAAAGTATTGATTTGATCATAGCAATTTTTAGAAAACGTTTCATCCCAACCCTCCCCCCCCCCTCGTCCCTCGTACGCGAGTTCAAGTTAAGCAAGAATGGGAGATACTCCGCTTAAAAAAATTCTTAGCACATGTAAGCACTGGCTATGAATAAACAGACATTTCAACAACTGATACCTACAGTAACTGGTTAATGCTTGATATCAGCCGCAACTGTTTCTCTTCCTTCAGTGCTCTGCCAAATGGCAGGTCTTTGGTGTCCAAACCTTCCACCATATCTGATCTTCGGCCCTTCTCTTCATATCCGCATGCGATTCCTTCTCAAGCAGGACGTCTATCATTCCGATTCGTGGCCTTCCCGGTCCTCTTACCCTCCATTCTTCCCTCCATCACCTCTCTCAGCAAACCCTCTTCTCTCATTACATGTCCAATTCAGCTTTTCTTTCTTCTGACTATCATTTCGATCATAGTCCTTGTTTCCCCACTCTCCAAATACCTCCTCATTTGTTACCTTCTCTGTCCAACTAATCTCCTCCATTCTTCTCCATCTTCACATTTCAAATGCTTCTATTCTTCTGATGTCCTCCTTCTTGAGTGTCCAAGTTTCAGCGCAGTGTAATGCCAGACCAAACCACCGCCTTCATAATCCTCTTTTTCACTTTCCTGCTCAGCCCTCTAGTCAACAGTTCCCTTCGCTTGGTAAGAGCATCCCTTGCCATTCCTATCCTCGTCCTGATTTCTGCGTCACACCTCCCATCCTCAGTAATCCACAGGTGTTTATAGTGGTGAATGCCTGATTATATCAAATTTAAAGTTTCAGTCATATATCAATATCAAGTATCAAATAAGTGGTCCGAACTTCAGGGAATCTGAATGTGCCTACGATCGCAGTCAGTCAGACCATGATTTGTTTGATTCAGCTGTATCAATGCTAGAATAACATTGGGGGCATGACCGCCAGTAGGAGTAATTTTTCTCAGTGGGATTCAAACACTGGAATGGTTTCATTAATTCATGGCAGATTTACCGGGTTAATAATCCCTGTAAAGATGTGGCTGTTCTTATAAAAAGTCTGATATGTTTTTCATTTCATGACCTTGCTTCCTCAGCCGCTATTTAAGCCAGTCACTATCGACCCAATCTACACGGTTCGGTGAGCGCATAGCCGAGGTCTCGGCAATTAAAAATGCTTAGGCCCTAGGTAAACACCATCTAAATGACAAAAAACCCTAACAGCTAAGGTCTTTGAAGGCTGTATTTACGGCAAAAAATTGTCTAACGAAGTTGAATATATCCAAGATCGTTTTAGATAATCGATGCAAAGCTGAGCAGTATTAAAAATTGGATGACTATTGCCACATGTGTGGCCGGAAAGCAAAGAGCGCCTGAACGTAATCCACGGCTTTCAGTCACATAGTTTCTAATACTAGTCCTCAAGTTTTTTAACAATGGCTGCCTGATCAATGTGGATTAGCAAAGCACTCCACTCCATTTCGCCAGCCTTGATGCCGTGAGGCGCTGCCCGCTCATCCACTTGCCGACATGCACAGATATACATAGCATATCCCGGAAAAGATAGTTGCAACTTGTATAACTGAACTACGGTTAATTCTTTTAAAACAAACTCAAGCCAAGGGGCAAATGCAACGTAACATGAAAGAGTGATTTCGTGCATGCATGTAAAAACATAAAGGTGGTAAAAAAACGTCACAATATCATCGACCTCATTTCGCCGCCTGCTTTATTTTTTCGTGCATGCACGGAATTATGGTTCTCTACTTGCATTGGATTAGGCCGTTACAAGATGGACTTGCAAAGTGCTGCCACCGGCAATGATTATCTGCTAAAATTTGTCCTTGATTTTTAAAAGCTTTTAGCAACCAAACGGCATAAATGTCATCAATTTATTTCTGTCTTCTGACGAAAAAACGCACGTACATAGATATAGACAAACTGCGTTATATTCAAACCAGTAACTGGTGCGCCGGAGGAGCTTGGACAGACGCGGCTGGTGACCACATACTCCGTGACGAAGGGAGCGTTGAACAGCGTGTTCAAGTCAGCGATGTTGGTGTGCATCCAGCACAGGTCGTCCGCCGGGTTCGTGTCGATCTCATACGACACGCACTGAGGGTTGTTGGTGCAGGCGGCCTGGCAGGCCGCTGCTGTCGTTATCGAGGGAAGGGGTGAGGCTCCTAGAGCGTTAGTCTGATTTAACTGCATGTAGGTCGCGCAGATAACGGGGGCACCAGAGACAGTGCTGGCCCCGGAGACCGTGGAACCTGTGGACAACGTTCATAAAATAAAGAAATTAAAATTAAATCGCGAGTAGTTACATTTATTCATCATTGGATCATAATGTTAGTTATTCTCTGCATGTTGTCTCTGGTTGTCTATGGTGTTATGTCTGTGTCTCTGTTGTTTAATTCTAGTGTACAACATCATCATTTCCGTTCACTTCATCCATTTTTCTGTGCTAGCACAGGTTGGACGTTTGCAGCCATGAACACAGGACCTCGCGTGCCTGACCCCACAAAGGCACATGCACAGCTGATGGGCCTTTAGGGGGTGGAAATTATCAAGCCGACACTTACGGCTGATTGCTCGACCCCGATTTGAGTGTGAATTAACTTCGGTTTGGTTTAGTGGTCGAATTAACCAATGTGATCATTTGATACCATAGTGTATGGACTGCCATTAGCTAATTCGGACCACAAAATTAAATCGCACTTAATTCGCAATCAAATCGAGGTCGAGCAATTGGCGCGGCCTGTAAATCAATTAAGGAGATCATTACATCGGTCCTGAGTTCGTGGGACCTGTCATTTACAAATCTAGGCCCAATAACGCCAGATCTAGAAGGAGACTAGGCATCAAACACACTGTGGCTCCACCTCCCCAGCCCCAGCTGATTACCACATCGTTTCTTCCACTACCCGCCTGCCTTAGCACCCCCCGATCCGAGAATTGTCTCAAAGGCACTGGGCGAGCCATGAGCACAAGGTCGTGTTTTGTTTTGCCATGGCATGTTGGAGCATATCTTTACGGACCGGATGCCCTTCCTGCCGTCCAACCTACCGCAATGGCAGGGGCAGGGCTGCCGGACACAATTTAATGTCACGTCTGGGACCACAACTGTATTTTTTTTGCTATTATGTTGTATGTTTTCCTGTTGTGGTGCCGTAAATATCTATGCAGTACGTTACACAGAAAACTGTTACACCTTGCTGATTCCCACAACCAATTGTTGTTGTCATACTGCTACTGTATTGCTTTGATAAATTGTGCTGAAGTAGTAATCTACCGCATTGACTGAGTTCTATTTTACGATACTTTATAATTTATATGCTGCTCAGCTGATGTGCTGATTCAAATTTACTGTTTAAAATCAATATGTGTTTATTCTAACTAACTGTCTAAAATCAATAGCCTTGGCGCATTCAGTTCTCAGAACACCTTCAACAGCAATCTCACGGATACAAACGATAATCGCTAGAAAAGGTTAACTTGTAGCATTTAAATATAAGAATCGACGCGGTGTGTGATGCAGCAGTGAATTGGGGCACGCAACTTCAACATGTAGACGAATTCTATTTATAGAACAATAAAATAGTGTCAGCTACGGTCAGTTAGTTAGGCTTAGGGTTTGATTTAGGTTTAAATCTATTAATATCATAACCGCTCAATTGGTTTGCATTTTCAAAACTCGCTAGTGGGGCAGGGGTCAACAAATGGCTGAGGATTAATACAACTTTCGATCGCTTCGACCACACGATCAGCTGTTGTATCGATCAGTCATGGAAGCAGCTGATAGTGCCGATGTTCTTTCATTGTTTTCATCAGCAACATTTATACTAGAAGGGAATTTGTTGTTAAAAAGGACCCTGTGTAATAACACAGCGTCCCCACTCCACGACCCGACGGTTTTAGCTGCAACAGCGCTGAGACTGTTCTAAACTACACGCTGTGAAGGTGTGGCATAGTGATAGAAGCGGTGTCACGCTTGAATGAACAGAATTTTGGACCTTATGTCACCGAACATGTAGTAACAACTAACAAAACTTGAACAGAAACGGACTGTCATACAGTCCGGTTCTACGCCGTGCAAGAGAGGAGATTGTCGCAGAACCGCTTCGCCTTCTTTACTCGCCTTTTACAATTCGGCCAGGGAGCTTTGGGCTGCAAGCCAATTCTCTGTTCCCCGGTCTGCAGGGGGTAGATTCATGAGGTTATTAGGGTTAGGTGTATTAAGATTTATTAGGAGGCCTCATTATGATACCAGTGACGACCGTGTGTCAATGGCTATAAATGTCTGAAACTGTCACGAACGATCCGACGGTTTTAGCTGCAACAGCGCTGAGACTGTTCTAAAACTACACGCTGTGAAGGTGTGGCATAGTGATAGAAGCGGTGTCACGCTTGAATGAACAGAATTTTGGACCTTATGTCACCGAGCGGCAACCACCCACACTGTAGCACGCAGTCACCTGATACTTGCTTCCCATCAGAGAACAGTATACTCGTTTTACTTAGTATAATATAGTATCATACTGTATGCAGTATTCGACTTCGATAATACTGGCACCGACACGCCTTCAGTTTTAATTAACGCTTGTGGCAGCATTTGGAAAGAACTGAAGTTTACTAATACTTCACACTAAACAATCAATAGTTCAAAATAGCTAAATTAGCCAACAACTTAAATTTAACTTTCTACAATACCAACAGTCCTCAATTTTGTTATACAACTTTGAAGTGTGTATGATTAATTATCTTGTCATGATACTAAAAAGATCTTGCAACTTTTGTTTAACACTTAGGCCTACTGTAAAACTTGAAATTTTTCAGTGCATGTAATTTTGGCAAATTCCGCGAATAGGCAAAACTCGTGAAAATTACGTGCCCCAAAACGCTCGTAAAGCTGTGGCTAAGATATTTATAAGTAGCCGTCCTAAAAAACGTGAAAATTAAGTGCAGAGAAATTTCTTGGGAGCCAAAACTGCCAAAATAACATGCAAAAAAAATTCATGTTTTACAGTAGGTGTGCCTACACGAAACTAAATGAAAAGTTAACTAGATGAGAGCCATCTCAAACATGATACCCCAGCACGACACGATATATTTAATATTTGAATGTTTCAATTTCAAAGTAAATTAATTAAACCATAGATTCAAAGCTCCACCACTTTTGCTTGAAATGGTCATCTATTGCAATTTGGCAAGAAAATTTTAAAAAACGTTTTGTAATGTAAAGAGTCCTATGCTGAACACACGCTGTGGAAACCTGTTATCAGAAAAGGGAATTTAGTATTAACGCCTAAAAATTTTCTAAAATTGAAAATATTTGAAGAAAATTGTAACGCCCCCTGTGGATCTGAAAGAATTTTTTTCCTTTTCTTCAGTCTTTCAGCGTGTGCACCCGAATATGCAGAATGTTTGTAACTTTGTAATTCTGAGCTAAAAAGCTCAGAATATTTTTAAACCCTGCTTTAAGAAGTGTGGGAAATTGGTTGAAATAGGCCTACACCCAGCAAATATTAAGTGAGTTTCGAGAAAAAACACTTTTTGCGTGCGAAATCCAGCTGATCTCGAAACAACAAATTACAAAATTGCTAATTTAATGATTTAATTACGGTATAGATTTTAAAATTATAGATTTTAAAACTACGATGACTACACAAAATCGAGGAAAGAATTGCATGGTAGGTTCTCAATGTATCAACAGGTTAAATAGTCAATTGTGCCATATTACAACGTAATGATGTTTTGACCATCATTATTTAATGCAACACATTAAGGTTAGAACTATTTATTAAGGCAATCAATCATCTAAGTGCATTAAATATACTGCATCGTGACGTACACCCCCCCCCCTCAGGGGGGGTGTACTTGTAATTTTCCAGGGGAGGTGTTGGCGATTTTCAGGGGGGGTATTTATCCCCTGAGGGGGGGTGTTGTATAAAACACTGGTTTTATGTAAAACAAAACCAGTCATACATATGATAGTAGACTTCATTCTGACCGGTGGAAGCACTCGGGCAGACGCGGTTGGTGACCACGTACTCCGTGACGAAGGGAGCGTTGAACAGCGTGTTCAAGTCAGCGATGTTGGTGTGCATCCAGCACAGGGCGTCCGCCGGGTTCGTGTCGATCTCGTACGACACGCACTGAGGGTTGTTGGTGCAGGCGGCCTGGCAGGCCGCTGCTGTCGTTATCGAGGGAAGAGGTGTGGCTCCCAGAGCGTTGGTCTGAGGGAGGGCGTTGTACGATGCGCAGATAGTTGGAGGACCGGACACAGTCGAACCGGTCCCAGTTACTGTCGAGAAGAAATAAATAGCGTTACGTTTAGCTCGGGGAGAATACACGTAGAATTACGCCTGCTTCTTCTAAAGTAGATATAGTGCAACTGCTCAGCCTTTAAAAATAGCGTAGGCCTACAATGGTCTATTTTCGCACGTAATGCTACGCCTGCCGATATCAAATTAGGTTTGATGGCTTTGGAAGTTTAGGTTCAAACAGGACCAAACGTGCGTAGCACAAAAAGGCTATACAATACTGTCCGATTCTGTGCAAGGGAGACGCACAAAACCGATCCGCCTTTTTTAGACGCCTTTTACAACTCGCCCGGGAGCTCTCGGTTGCAAGCCAATTCTTTGTTTCCCGGCCTGCTGGGGGTTTCAAATTAGGCATACAATTTGCAAAATATCTTATTTTAGGTGTACAATTGAATCCTGCAATTTGAATCCTGCTACTTTTAGAATCCTCTTCTGACAGACCGCATGCTAGTGCCAGCGACCAAAACCTAATGGTGGCGTTACATTAGGTGTTCAATGTCTGTTTTTCAGTCATGGTCCAGGAATTTGCTGTTGAATGCAATACTTCAAATCTACGATTTTCGTCAGCACGTTCCAAATATATATGTACTCATGAGCGTCTTACAGGAAGAGATGGCTCTGATCAATCAAAATGGGAATACGCGTGTTACATGATCGTGTTCCGAGAACACGCGTGTTTGAAAACATAGATGGGAATCCGATGTTAAATATCTAATGTAACTCTGCCATAAGAATCATTACCAACAACATTGATGTAATCATAGCATATGTTGACTTACATGTATTTAAGACTTTCTTTTTGTTTTTCTTATGTTGTTTTTTGTGCATGTGTAGGTATTTTCTCTACTCGTTTGAGTGAATAAAAGATGGTCATAATTTATATAGGAAACTGATCACGAAGCACTGGCAGAAGCAGGACAGTTTTTACCGGCATGTTTCTATGCCATACATGCTGGATTTTGCTGCGCTCTGTTTTCTTTCGTGAAAACTAATCTACTTACTACGCACAGAATTGTAGTTTAATCATAGCTCATGTTGTGAATGTAGAAGCACTAAACACTCAGAGAAATCAGCCGAGAAGTGACATCACAAAAAACTATATAAAATATTTTTCAGCAACGGGCTGCGAGGGTCAAAGTTTAATCTTGCAGGTTCAAGGCTGCACAAACTATCTAGCTAAATAAAACAAAAATTATGATAAGCAATTTATCTATGTACCCATATACCAATCACATCTGTGTAAATTTCCTAAATCAATTTTTATTTTTCTCCAAAACGCGAATTAATCCATTTCAAAAACTCACGAAAATGAACACTTTTTTATAATTGAGTACTCGGTCGAAAATGAATTACTGAAATAACCTACAACTTAAACTGTCATTTTTTATGTAAATTCAACTGTTTAAACCATATAAATTTGCAAAATAAAAATGTTTCTAACGTATTATATTATTCCTTCCTGGTTTAACTAGGTCATCTGACGAAATGCAGAGAGACAATCAGAACATGTTAAAACCATGGAGGTTATTGGGTTGAAGAATAATCATAGGGCTTAAACTATTCATCGCATGATATAAAGTACTCGCAGGTTTAGTGACATGACTCATTTATCTAGTGCACCAATGTGCAGCATGTGAAAATATTATGCGCTCAAAAATATTACGGGTATTCAACTGCGGATTAACGATGTATCACATAATAACGATACCGACACGATAGCAAATACTATTAAGAAATTGTGGATACAAAAAGTTCTATTACTGAACTGAAAGGGCTCATCATTCACATGAAGGTCAATCTCACATTTGTGAATGCCGTATTATAGCGTTGCATCTCGGGCAAACGTGCAATGCGATATGCGAGCCGATATATCTTTGTACAAACACAACTTAATTAATGTATCAACTTATTAATAATTAACTTATTATGTAGAGAGTGTAGATCATAACTAGACTATAGCAATTGCTCACTGATGACGAGTTGTTTTCTATTCACAAATTTTGGTTCCTGTATTCGTGATGGCCTCGAAAGACTGTCTAGGCTTCAAAATTGTGAATTTTCCAAACATTGAAGGCAGCGTAATGCTGTCTACTCCTCATGGATTCACTAAATATTAAAACTCAGTTTCTTACGAAGACAATACCAAAATCGTGTCACATTTGGCAACTCAAGCAATACAGTTTTTTGCTTATGAAATCAATGCCATGAATAATTCTGACCAGATATGGTAGAAGCACTCGGACAGACGCGACTGGTGACCACGTACTCCGTGACGAAGGGAGCGTTGAACAGCGTGTTCAAGTCAGCGATGTTGGTGTGCATCCAGCACAGGGGGTCCACCGGGTTCGTGTCGATCTCGTACGCCACGCACTGGGGGTTGTTGGTGCAGGCGGCCTGGCAGGCTGCTGCTGTCGTTATCGAGGGAAAGGGTGAGGCTCCAAGAGCGTTGGTCTGAACCAACGTGTTGTACGACGCGCAGTTTACCGGAGGCCCACTCGCCGTGGTTGCCCCGGACACCGTCGAGCCCCCCGAAACCGTCGAAGCCGACGGACACACGCGACTCACGACTACATACTGTGTGATGAGCGGATCTCCGTATTGCGTGAGGAGATTGGTCGCGTTCGTGTGGATCCAGCACAGAACGTCTCCGGGGTTCAAGTCCAGCTCATAGGCGACGCACTGTGGATTAGCGTTGCACAGACTCTGGCACTGCGTCGCGCTCACACCAGGGTTCGCCGTCGCACCGGTCGAGTGCGTCTGTAGGATGGTGTTGTACACGGTGCACTGCTGCGGCGGGCCGCTGACTGTCGACCCGGTCGCTGTTGACCCGGTCACTGAGGCCCCAAGGGTCGTCGAAGGACACGTCCTGCTCGTCAGAATGTTGATCGTCACCCCTGTCGTCCCGAAGAGCGTCACGATGTCCTGCGCGTTCAGGTGCAGCCAGCAGAAAGGATCCCCTGGGTTTATGTCGATCTCGTACGCAACGCAGCTTGTGTTAACGATGCACGCCTGCCGACACGCCGCCTCCGTCGTCAGCATAGTGGGAATGGCGTTCAGCGCGTTGGTGTTAACGTTGGCGGTGAAGGTGCCGCAAAGCGCCGCGGTGGTAGAAGCCCCCGCTGTGGTAGACGCCCCCGGCGACGCCCCTGATGCTGTCGTCACGCTACCCGTTACCCCAGACGTCGAGATCCCGGAGACCCCAGAGCAGGGCGACCTTGTGACGATGAAGAGCGAGACCAGCGGGTTGTCGTTGAAGATGTTGCTCGGCACAAGGTCATTGGCGTTCGTGTGGAACCAGCAGAAGCTGTCCGTGACCAGCGTGTCGAGCTCATACGCGACGCAGGCGAGATTCGCCAAGCAGCCATTCTGACACGTCGTCGCCGTCAGTAGCATCGGCTGAGGGTTGGCGAATAAGGCGTGGACCCCTGCCAAGCCCTGGATGCAGAACCCGGGGGGGCTCACGGCCGTGGTGGAGGACAGCGCTGCCGTAGAGGCCCCCGGAGGGACCGAGCTCGTGCACGTTCTCGACACGATGTTGAAGAGCGTTAGGTTAGGGTCACCAAACAGGTTCGTTATGTCGAACGGGGACAGGTGCATGAAGCAGAGCGGATCCGCAGGATTCAGGTCGATTTCATACGCGGTGCAGCTCGGGTTGCTGGTGCAAACTGACATACACTGTGCGGCCGTCAAGCCGGGGAATCCCGTCGCACCCAACGCGTGCAGAAACGGAAACGACTGATAATTGGCGCAGAGCCCAGCCGCGCCCGTACTGACCGTCAAGGCGGCGGTTACTCCGCCAGTCACTCCGGTCGCAGAAATCCCCGTGAGACCCGTTGGGCCCGCCGAGGAGAGCGCCGTGGCGCCCGTAAGTCCAGTTTGTTGAGCGCTCGTCTTGGCGGCGAGCAGCGAGACCGCGAAAACGGCCGCGAACGAAAAGTAAGCCATGCTGCTGACGACGCGTTGTTGCTTAGTCGCCATGTTCCTTGCTCTAGAATGAATCGAATGACCACAGACTGACTCGTCGCCGCCCGCCCGCGCTATGCTAGACAAAGGAAACCCGTACAAAGTCCATGCCGATTCATCCGCCTGTAGGCCGGACCCGATTCGGGAGATTCCAGCGCTGAAACAAGCGTCGCAGCGCGTGGCGGACGCCTGTATCAATCGTGTCTCCTGGCGGCGCGGGCGCGAGTCAAGCCCTCGCACGCGAATCTAGTTTGTCAACGCTGCGCGGGGCTGCAGCGCTGCGTGCGTCGTCCAACCGCAGCTAGACCCCGGGGCGCGTTGGTGCGAATCCGCCCCCTGAAGCGTGACGGTCGCTACCGGGCTGGGGTCACTCGTGCGTGAAACCATGCTGTGGGCGTGCGGCGTGGTGTATACATGCGAGGTGGCTGGCCGCTGTGGAATAATGTGACTCCGCTGCTGTTCGATTTAAAGTAACAGTGTTCAGCGAGAGAGCGGTCATTAGCGTACGACGATAATAATTAATTCAGTCTTTGGCAGGCTGTTATGATTTCTTTTCCGTGACTTTATAAGCGATAAAATGCCAGTCAGCCTAAACAAAAATATTTACCATTTCGATACCGTAATAGTCATTCATGAAATAGAATAAGGACTATGGAATATAAAATACGATTAGCCCCATATCCATTCGTATACGCTACAACATTTACGCCACTGCCATGTGGTTTTACAACGCGGTTAGCTTTCTTTTAAAAGATGAAATAAATTTTATTACCACAAAATGTTGGCCCCCCCCCGTGCACTATCAGCGAATCTTTATTTAGTCCGTCAAATATTGTGAACGGTATAGCCAAATTTTTATTTAGCCTATCGAATGTTGCGAACGGTCGCACAAATAGGACTAGGCCTAGACCCGTTGATCGGGGCAACAATAATTATCGACGCAAATTTTAACATGCCAAGCATCGGGCCACCGGTAATGCCCCTCCACGCTCGATATTTCACTCTTTCTGGCGAAAGTTTCGAGTATGATATCTTACCGTGCTCATGCAGTGGCGGTTCCTGAAGGGAGCTTTGGGGGGGGGGGGGTTAACCACCCCTGCTTGGATTTTAAACCCCCAGTTACATGTAAGCCTAGCTCCTTCAAGCCTAGCTCCTTCAATCCCCTCCTCTCCCCTTCAGGCATCAATTAAGCTCCCCGGTCTAAAAAAAGACAAAAACGCTTTTAACAATAAGCTTGGGGCTTGGTAAAACATTCATTTGCAGATAGTGTGTTTAAAAATTTGTGTTTTTAACATACATGTAATATATACATGTAGCCCATTACGTTTTGAGGAAAAATTTCGCTCCTACTCCGCCCTCCCGCAAGTTTTGTTTGAAAAGGAAACAAACTTCTTCAGTTGAAGTTGGAGTAATAATTCGCCCCCCGGCCCTCCCCCCAAATTAGAAGTTCCAAAACCGTCAATGACGGTGCTACACCGGTACGCTATCGAATCCTGAATTCAATGCGGCAAACATGGTAGCCTAATGCAGTGTTCTCACCAGACATCGACAGTTTTGCTCCACAAGCGTCACAAAATTACTCCATCGCCATGGAAATTGCTCCACGCTCCATGAGCATGCATATGCTGCAAAAGGATGTTTTTCCTCTCAAGCAGAACTCACGACCGGAGGCGGGGGGGTTATTACTCCACACATGCTTCAATTGCGCAATAATTGCTCTATATTCTTCATTGCTCCACGACTGCTCTATGACACCCTCAATTTTCAAACCCTTAATTTCTCCATTTCGGAGCAATAATTTATTGCTTCGTAAGTGAGAGCCCTGGACCAATGCCTGAGCGTGTGAATGCTCTCATAATCGGCAAGCAAGCAGACAGCGCTCTGCGCAGTCTACAACGGCGCTAGAACCCTGTCGGCCAAGGTCGAGCACGGCCCTACATGGGCCTTGCGAGGCGCGGTTTCAGCCCGAAGAAGTCGCAAACGATGTCATCACTAAGTCTTGACGTGCATTGCCGCGGCGGCAGAGGCCGCCGCGGCCTCAAAGTTTGAGCCCGGTGCCGTGCCGCATTGTGCCGTTTGTAAACAGGTCACTATACACTATACAGCCCGGCGGACGGCGGGTGGTTTCGGCTCACTTCACCGCCTATTATTAGTTCGTGCATGCGCTCTATGAAGCCTAGCCTACTACTGATAATATAGGAGCATGGTTGGGCCTGTGGGCTAACACAAGACCTCTAATAAGCAAAGCATAGGATAGAGAGCGGTACGCGAACGAGAACATTATATTAAGAGGGGTAGTCGAAACTTCCTCTTTTTAAAAAAAGTTTACGGACCGTGTGGAAGTAACGAAGATTATTACAGTCCGGTTCTATGTAATAGGGCCGCCACAGAATCGCTCCCCCTTCTTTAGTCGCCTTTTGCGACTCGCGTGGGGAGCTCTGATCTGCAAGTCTATTCTTTGTTCCCCGATATTCCGGGGCAAGGCTTATATCGAATATTTGTTCTGTGGCAATAATGTCGGTTTTCTTAGTGGGAAGGCTGGAAGGGCTTCCTATGTGAGCGTGGGGGAGGGTCGGGACTTTCAAAATGGCGGGTCGCGATCCGAAGATGCATGTAAATGGGCTACATTATAGATTGTTTTAAAAATAACAAAAGCACAAATAATGAATTTAGAGTCCGTTTTGGCGCCAAATGGCATTACCGGGACCAAAAATAATTGAATCTCCATGATCGAGGTTTCGTAATGACAAGATAACTCGTGGGGGTCAAAAATCGACTTCTTCTGAGTAATTTTTAGCGTTAAGTCGGAGGGAACGAAAGCAACATAATCCCACAGGTTCTCAGAATCGATCCCC
>JAQIWG010000618.1:0-31315 GCA_034695025.1 Chamaedrilus cognettii
GTCCGCATGCTCCCGCAACCTCCCGCATCCGTGCGCACCGATTTCGTCATTTTCTTTTCGTCATTTTAGCAAGACCCATAATTATATGGATAGCCTTAGGGCGTCGGTTGTAATGTTCGATTGCTTTATATTTGAAAGAGAGCGTCAGCGCAAGAAAGCAACATCTCTTAAATCCACACTGCAATTTATAATTAGAAGTACACTAATTTAATTCAATTTACATTTTACGACAATATAAAATCCGTACAGATCTGATGCGGCCCGTGGCTCTTCCTGCGTTCCTAGAACTAGAATTCGCTATAAATACTAGTTAGTATTGAAATGTTAGATGAAACTTCAGTTTCTAGGTGTTAACAAAAGATCTAGATATTGACGCATATATATTGCATGCTTGAAACTGCTCAAGTATGTCTGTGTGTACGCCTAGGTATGTCTATTTGTACCACCAAAGTCAGTCGCCTAGAATTGCTCTAAAATCAATACACATAAGTCCGGAAAAGGAGATGCTTTTGTTTCAGCATCTCGTGGACTAGACGGCCACAGAACATCAGCAATGTGACCTAGATAAATATCGTCGTTAGTGTCAGTCTAGTGTACAACGAATCAAGTACATCTAGTCAGTTTAGGTTTCTTTGTGCACAACGTAGTTTTGTGCAAAGTTGCGTAATTTTCATTACACAGCCTAATTATTAAACATAAAAAACTCATGCCGTGCGGTTAAATAACTCCCTATCTATTTCGATTCCGCCATTTTCAGAGTAGAAACAGCCCAGCCTTCAATCGAAACCCTCGCCAATTCACCTAGTGTTGATAATTATTCATCAAATGGCATGGTAGCGTATATTTTCAACACGTTTGTTCGTAGACAAGTGCATAAAAAACTGACCCAGTATTTTGCACACAAAAGTCGTCGACGTTGAATGGCTGCGGTGCTATCTAGGCTACAATGTGCTGTGTATCTGCAGGCATAAACTTGTGGTCGAACAACCCAGTGCATCAGCGGTGCGCGCGCACCGTGACGGACCTGTAGGTCTACATGTACACGGCGCTGTGCAAAAAGAAATAAAACGCCCGCCGCTGCGTATAAAATCATTAGATTTCGTGAATCATGCACGCGACTGAGTACACATAATATTTATTGTCGCAAGCATGGCCTAATGTAAAGGAGGGAGAATAGCATCGAAAGACTACTGAGGGCAAAATGCGTTTGCATTGGAATATCCTATTGATCGGGATGACTGTCTAATATATCTAACAGTGTAACATGCATGTGATAGGCATACCCAATCAATAATAGGGCCTAGTCATTGTAATATTGGAGTAATTTTATCATTAAAAAAATTAGCATTTTTGTCATTTTTAAATCTGCGTTTTTCGTCCCATATAGACTCTAATAGGTCAAACTTCTTTTTTGCAAGTTTAAGGACCGTGTGTAGTAACGAAGGCTATATTCTTTTTCTTGTCTCATATAATCCCTAATAATTCTTACTTATTTTGAGGATCCACATAAAATGTCAAACGGTAGGCCTATGCCTACTAGTTTTCGAAATCCCTGTATCCTGCCCTGCCCTTAGAATTTTTAACACAGGATTCCGAATATTCAATACGTTGTGGCATTGGCGCGTTTTCCGATTTATTTTATTTATAGATTGCCCCCGTAGGGGCGTTCAGAAATTGCAACAACCGCCCATGTTTCAGAGCAGCTGCGCGGGGTATTGGGTATAGTTTTCAACTAGCAATAACCACGCCTCGGATAAACCTCATTGGCTATGGTACTGCCACTGCGCAAAGCTACCGAATACAACAAATAAAGACATATTTCAATCGTACACACGAACGAAATGACGGTGTGAAACTGTAGCTTTAGTTTGAATTTTTTTTGCAATCACCCGCCTTCTATATATGAATATTAATATTATATTCCTCTTAGCGTTCTCAACCTTTTTAGTACAACCTAATTATTACAAAAATAGTGTAAATATATGCTAAGAAAATGATGAAGTATGACAAATTTATATCGTTGAATAGACGAGGCGCCTCATAGCATTGCTGTCGCTCTCTGGTGAATAATTTGATATACGAAAAATAATCGCCAGAGATGATTGGCATTGACCGACGGCAATGACGCTTTAAATTCACTCCCCAGATGGCAATGAATGCTCAGGGCAGGTGCTTGCACGCGCTGATAGTAACGAAACTTCATCCACCCGGTAGCAGCTATGCCTACATGTAGGCCCAGATAATACAACGAGACATAGAGACAGATACATTAGAGAATTCGAGAGCAGATTCGAGAGCCAGATACAAAAATCGTGTAGATTGGCGTAGATTTTATTGTCTCGGCCTGGCTTATGAGCCCAGGTGGATAAGTATAGCCTACAAATCAGCGGGTAAAACAAGAAAAGTTCAGGGCCTGCCAGCATTACTACAGCCTACACAACCCAATACATTAACTTGAAGTGACTCAAGTGACCTGAACGGAGCCTATAGGCCAATACCGTAAATTCCATAATCCACGCATTAATCATTGTCCAGCCAACGCGGCGCCTACGTAGTCCTATACGTTGAACGCGGACATGAGGGTCGAGTACGCAGGGTCGAGTTCTACACTCCACGTGTCACGTTTACTATGCCACACCTTCCGATGCTGCCGGCTAGCCATTCACGAGTCTGACACTGCAGTGGTCACCGCTCGTTGTTAATAACGCCGGCTGGCACACCGGTCTCTTCAAGCTAGCGCTGTCGATCGGTAAACTATTCAGAGTCTCTCGTCTCGCTTCCTTGTCAATGGATCGCTTTATTCCAGTGGTCCATGTGCAGCACTTCGATGCGCTCATCTAGAGCGCCTAATTAAAAGGCCGATCTAGGGTTTGTCCTTGAGTCTTCCGAAGGATCAAGATAGTATGCCCACTTAGAGCCTAAGCTATTTTGTGATGACAAACCGCTGCTCGCGTGCCTCCCTAATTTTTACGGCGCGAGCCGATGGGCGAACGCCGTATTGTTTCGGCTCGGTACCTTTATTCATTTTTTTCTTTATTTTAGTTTTTATTAAATTTTATTTTATTTTTTCTTACGGATCTTTGGCGCATTCCCGGAGACTCGCCTTCTGACCTATAAGTCTGAAATAAGGGTCAAAGCATTTTTCCCATTAACGAAAATGTTTCCAGCGAAAATTTTTCATTATAAATATTGTGGGGGTGTCCGGGGGGCCACCGCGAGCACTTTTGCATGAATCGCAATAACTTTTTTACTATCAGTCCGATTTGCACGCTGTGTGCACCAGATTGTTTCACTTACTACTTACAAAAAAACGCCCTATACATGTTTAAACAAAATATTGATATATAAGGTGGGCCAACGGTTTTTATAAAAGCTGGGGGGGGGGGGGACAAAACCATTGCGTTACAATAACTCAGCCATCACTGAACGGATTTTGACCATTTTGTCAGGGAACATGCGGACTACGCCCGGATAATACAGGTTCGCTTGGATTTTGAAAAATATGAACGGTGCCTCTGGGAGCCCCCCCCCCACAGATTTTGAAAATTGTAATTCACGTAATCGTGGGTAACAACCTTGAGCGCTACAATAATGAAACCAGGGGCGAAATATATATGCCATTGGGGAAAGCATTCCTGGCTTAATTTATTTTGAAATGTTAAGGGGGGCCTGGGGGGGGGGCCATATCATGCACTTTTGCAAGAATCGATATAACTTTTTAATTGTCAGTCTGATTTGCAAGATTTTTCACTGTTGTGTGGCACTTGGTCGGGGTTCAAAATCGTCTTATATATGTTTTAACAAAATATTGATACGTGAGATGGGCGATCGATTTCTATAAAAGTAAGGGGGCAAAAACTCTTGCGCCACAATAACTCAGCCGCCACTGAACGGATTTTTAATTTTTTTAGGGAACATGCGCACTAAGCCCTGATTATATAGTTTGGCTTGGATTTGTATAAAATTAACTGGGCCCCTTGGAACCCCCGCTAATTTTTTTTCTTCATCACAGAAAATGTGTTCTGTGTTCATGTTGTAGATGTTCGCCTAATCTTTCAAAAATGTTTAAATCCTGCAGTAAATTTGAAAACTCGTGTTTATCTACTCGCGGGGGTGTGCGCGCACGCCGTATATGCACGGGTACTGTGCTTCCGTCTAGGTTTAGAATGGATTTTAATGCCGATTTAAAATATCGCCAAGACGTTGCCTCCGAACAATTAACTTGTCGGAGTTTACAGGCCTGTATAAAGGCGCCCGACCCCAAGACACAGACCCACGTTTATAGTGCCATGGCACAGACAGATCTAGGCCTATAGGCCTAGAAAAGAACAGACAGGCAGAGACCGGCCAACTAATATTGCTGGCAGACAGACTGACGCACATGAATAAGTTTAGTAGGAGTAGAACTCCAAAAACGACGTTTTTCGGAAACTCTACTCGTTTTTAGAAATGAGCAGGAGTAGCATTACTCGTAAAAATAGACGATGATGGAGTAGGCCTACTCTAGGCCTACTCCTCTTTGAAAGGCATAGACCTACAGACAATAGAAAGCGCAGGAATTAGAGAGCGCCACGCAGTTGACACCCGGCTACAGCGCAATGCTGCCATGGAGAGGAGAGTGGACGCCTCTCCGCCTAACTCACCGGGTGAAGTGCCTCGTCCACTCCTGGCTTCCGCTCCCTCTTCACCCCTCGCCTTCCCGGCCCTTTACTCCTCACCCCTACTCTTCTCGCCCCCTCACCCCACACCCCCTCACCCCTCCCCTTCCCGTCCCCGTTACCCCCGACACACCCGTCACCGCCCACTGGGCAGGGAGATCATGTTGACGCGCCCTCGACGTGCCATCTGTCCCCCGCCCTGCGTGCATGGCCGTCGTTCTTGGACGTGGCCTATAGGCCTATCATGAACGGGAGAACTATAGGGGATGGGGTAGAAATCGGGCTTGTGTGTGTAATGGGGTCATTCGCGCGCCACTGATTTTGTGTGATGCTTCATTTATCGGGGATCTGGGACTATTTTTATTATGTGAGCCAAACGTTTCGATCGGTGGTTGAAATTAATTTAATTTAACTAGTATTCAGCTTAAATCAATTGAACATCATGAGTTAAAATAAACGTTCAATTAACTTCGTTCGAGTTTGCAACCACGGCATAGGCCTGGAGTTTGTACACTAAAACCACCAATGTTGTGTAAATAGGCCCCCCATCCCTTGACAAAAAAATTCTGGATGCGCCAAGAGCAGCAAGGAAACTACTGCTGCCGTATATGTAACCGCCGTAGCTGAACGGAAGCTCGTACAACGGTGACAACCAGCAGCTGCTGCTTGTCAGAATGTCGCAACTTAGAACAAACGCGCCCTCTTGGCGTATTGTTAGTAAAGAATAATGGAGTCTAACTGGAATGCCTATTCAAAATTAAGCGTGAAGATTTGATTTAGGCCTATGCATTTACGTAATTTTTTTGGTTAAAAAAATGATTTATGTAAGCCCGTATACCTTAGGTTTAGCATTGTAATTACACAGCACACAAAGTGATCCGCTCGATAGCACTAAACGGTTTGGCTAATCGTGTATATATGCCTGGGCAGTTATACCCTAGCGAATAAATCTTTCTATTCTAACTCCAACTCAATGTTTACGCCCTATTTGAACTTTGTTGCTCAGAACAGTTAGCCGACTCGCCTCATTTTATACTCGCGTGATTGTCCGCGGGCCTCCGCTGCACACTTGTTAAGCATAGACTTAACTAAAACAGTTGCGACGAAGCGAGTCCGCTGTAGGCGTGGCTCTAACGTGACATTTTGAACCTCGACCTTGTCGCTAATGCTCTGTGACGCTGACATTAATTCGGACAGCGCTACAAAACAAATCGGCACGTGACCACACTATGACCCGATGAACCCTGGTGTCTATCCGGCGAAACTGAGGGTGAGAGGGAAGCACTCGAGGAAAACTTCGGGAAGGGCCTCGCCTTATCGACCATCTAGATGACCCGTGGACTGCGGAGAGCTGGATGGACGGAGACCCGGAGGGGCGTTGCCAGGCTTGCAAATGGATTGCGTGCGACGCGTAAATAGCCGGTCGACTAAACGACAAACGACCCGACGGATTGACACTGCTGCAGCCAACAGAGATTTTCGCAGAAATAAGGCCTTCTGTGTGTGGTTGTAAAAATAGTTATAAATAGTCACAAAATAAAATAATGGTGGTTAAAATTTGTCAGTCACGATGTTTCTATACGATGCCTACCGCGCGGTCTGCGGTGAAACGCCACCACCATGCGTGCATCAGCTGATGCAACACGATCACCTCTTCCCCGTAAGAGAAATGTAAAAATAACTGAGCTACTTCGAATTCTCTATCGTGATCAAAACATTGTCAGTGAAAGTGCAAGTGTTTTTTTTTAAATGGCTCTAATCCATAAAGGACTAAAATAGCCTATCTTTCCACATTAGGCAGACTGCATGGGATAACGAGAATCGGCAGGCAGACCGATGTTTTTCGAAACGAACTAAAGTAGGAGGAGGGGGGCGGTTCTCTGGACAGCTAATTGTCTTAATTTGACATTTTTGCTGTTTATTGTTTTTAACTGCTTGCAAGGTTCAATATCACACAGGCTAGCATGCACAGTCATGCACGACGTTGCACGTGCCACAATGTCCTCGTTCAAATCAAGCAAATCTAGACTGTAGGCAAGACAAGGAATCGGTATCACGTAAGAAAACTTAATACAGAAAACGGAACGATCCGATGATGACACTTCCCTTCTGTTCATCGCAATTAGGCAGTCGAAGTGGCCCGATATCCGTGAGAAGGAATGATGTAGTCAAGAGTCAGCACGGCCCGACCATCGCTCAGACCCGCGCCACAAGCGACGCCTCTCGAGAGCCTTACGTTGGAGGGGAATCAGGAAGAGCAGCGCAAATATCTACTAACGGTGGCGATTCTCTCATTTTTGGCCGGGGTGGGAGCGATGATCCTGATTTTCCCGTGCACGAGTAACGAACATAAGGGGTAGTCAACTAGTCATCGAAACTTTTTCACCCCGCGCAGAGCCCACGATCAGTGGAGGGGTGGGGGGGGGGGGAGGAGGTGGTAACAGACATTTTCAAGCCGAAACTCTCTTTTTGATTTGTTTGGCACGGTACAAATTTACTCGGCCTGCTGATGTGAGGAGGGGGGAGGGAGATTATTAATACTGGTGGTGGTGGATGATGATTGCTTTATTTTGGCTTATGCGCTTAATTTTTCTATTTCTTTCGTTCTTGGCAAAACTTGACATGCAGATGGCGGGAGGTACATCCCCTCTGATCTATGACGTAGAACCGCCCCTGTCTACAAGCGAGGAGATAAGTGTCGACCCGTGGCTTCCTTAAGTGCCACGCAGCCTTTATTGGATACACGCTGATCAAGGCAATAGAGCGTGCATGCAGCGGGACGCTTGTAGGCGACGGGTTGATTTTTCGCTAGCTTTTGATAAAATGGATCAGACATCAAATATCGTCCGTTTATTTGATTTGTCTGTCGCATTGAGTTTGTTTATCGAGTGCAGACGCGACGCTGAGAGTGTGCGAAGGTCGGAGACAAATACTACGTGGATAATCAGAGTCTAAAATGCTAACGCCCTCCCACACTTATCCGGGAGGAGTTACATTTTGTCCTCAAAAGATCTTGAACAGGGCATATTAAATTATGCGAAAAATGTAAAGATAAGCTCCGCGAAAATCTAGTTGGCAAATTGAAAAATTAGCGAACGCGGCGAGATCTGTGTGTTCGCTCTATGTAGCCTAGGGCTTGACACTGAGCACGAGTTTATCCGCAAAATGCAATCAAATATCGAATAATCATTGCAATGATATCCGATCACTTTAATCACAATGATCAATATTACTTTTAAAATGTATAACGCTTATCAAAATATCATCGAGATTCGCATAACTATAGACTGCGTCGAACATTCCATCATAATATATTCCAATATTTCTATTGCATTATAATAAAGCACGCAAAATGAATACATTTCGCCATAAAAAAAAATAAACACAGATACAAAATATGCGACATACGCGAACGATTTGTATAGACTAAAACTGTAAATGTGGTAAAAACATAGGCGAAAGCAGTAAAGCGTTTAAACTCTGTACAGATACATCAAAAACATTACGCATTAATCACGCATAATGTTATAGCAAGTATTGTTAAATTATTGGCTTCAAAGTAGAAAGTTATCAAAATTTCTACATGGATAAAAGCAAAAAATTCTCTCGATAACTTCCATTGCCGCAATATTTCTTATGGCTTATTCTTAGAACACTTATATAAATGTATAATGCGCAGAAAACGTTTTACAAATGCATAATTATGTAGAAAAATACTTCATTCAAAAAATAACACAAAATTCTAAGCATATAGGAAGCAAGAACAATATTGCTAGTATGACATCGTGACAGATACACTTCAATGTCACATAATTGTGTTTGATCAACACGACAAGAATGACAGGCGACACATAAAAGGCGACATATTGGTTGTCATACGCTAACGCAACGTAGAAAAATGATATTCCAACTGCTAAACGCCTATAGCGAATTAGAAGACACATTTCGGCAGACAAACTGGCACAGTCTACAGAAGCCATCTGATAATTTATAATTTATATAAAGCCCCAACCTATCAAAGTCAATATCGGTCACTCCATTGCCAATCTGCCCGTGGAGCTGGGATCACTGAACGGCGCGAACTCCCAGAAATCTTCGAACTCATCCTCAACACCAACAACTTCACGATCATTCCCCACGCGCTCAGGCGCACCGTAATTTCTAACGCAGCGTCCGTCACCGCATGTGCTCGAAATAACATCTTCTCCCGACCCTCGAAGCCCCACTAACGAGTTTACCTTCTGAGGACTCTCATAGGAACTTACCGTCGAGCCGTTTAAAGAAGAACCGTAATCTGGCGAACCGTTAGATGACGACAAACAGTTACTATCCATCTGTGATCTGTAATTGATAGACGCTACTTGGGGCGCATTTGTTGCGCTAGTTAGGCGAACTGACGATTCGTCATATGATGAGCCGACAAGCGGCGAAGTACCTACAGATAACGCGCCACCCAAAGCACACGGATGACGTAAAGATGACGTCATAACAATTCTCCCGAACCTCGCCTCGTGCGCAGCTTGCGCGAACATCTGATCGCATCCGGACGACTGCCGCAGCCCGAACCCATCGCAATCACCACCTCCGAAAAACCTCGGAAATCCCGACTGAATTACATCAGGCGACGAAAACAACATTGACTGTCCCGCGAAACGATTCGACGAAAATGACGTCATCGTGGTATCCCGACGCGCGTCCCACCCGTACATTCCACCATCCACCTCCGCCGGTATCAACAGCCGTGGATTCACCTGTAACCGACTCGCTATGAGGTTTATAGTAACCTGGGACAGTCCGCGAGACAGGGCGTTGGCAAATTCCACCGGGTCCGGCCTCACGCCTGTCTGTAGAACACTTGCCATCGCCTCTATGTAGTTACGAGCGAGGCGCAGAGTCTCAATCTTCGACAGCTTGGCCGCGCGTGAGTAGCAAGGAACGTGACGTCGTAGTTCTTCGAGAGCGTCGTTGAGGCCGTGCATGCGGGAACGCTCGCGCGCGTTTGCCTTTACGCGACGCTGCTTCAGTTTCACGACGCGCGCTTTAGTCATGCGTTTCTTTTTCGGGCCGCGTCTTTTTGGCGCGCAGGGGTCGATCGGCGTTTCCAGTTCGTCGAAATCTTCTGGATGTTCGTCGAGGCTGTCGTCGTCTGTTTTTTGCGCGTCGTCTGGGAAGTTTGAATCTTGCGTAGCGTCGTCGTGGATTGAGCGATGAGTGACTCGATGAGGCAGAGAGAGCGCATTTCCCGACGCGTCGTTGATTTCACCGAGCGTGGGTTTCGCGTTATGCTTTTCGTGTTCTGACGTCGTTTTTAATTTCTTGATCGGACTGTTTTCGATGGCGGTTTGATCTTCGTTATTCAAGTAATCCAGGTCAGCGGGGAGATCTTCGTTTGAGTCAAGATCCGACGCGTTGGAATCGAAACTGTGAGGAGTCCGAAGCAGCTTGGACTGGAATGGCATTGCGCTGTGTTCTGTGACGATCAAAATAATAAGTGTCTTTCTCACAGAATGTGTGCGTCTGGTATCCAACGTTTTCTTCTTCTTCTGCTCTCTGTACTCTGTAAAAAAACAAGCATTAGCGTTTTAGTAGCTCATTGATTTTGCTGCATTATATAGTGAAGAAAAAGATAAAAAGCGCTTCAAAATGGCGCCATCTTGCTAACGCATTTGACTAAAATATCCGACTAGGGGTTAAATCTAGTACACTTCAAACACCTTTTTTCACAAACTTTGCATTTTAAAATTATATATTATTAAGCAAATCGCTAGAAATGCCTTCTAGAGATGATCCAGGGACGCAAAGTCTTAAAGTCTCAAAGTCTCAAAGTCTCAAAGTCTCAGAGCCGCAAAGCCGCAAAGCCGCAAAGCCAAAAAGCCGCCAAATGTATTTTAACTACAAAATCCAACTGGGTGTTAAAAATTAAAGATAATAGATGTATATTTCAGACTATGGCACACGTCAAAGTGACACGAGAAACACTGCACGCATCCTCATAGGCCGCGTTGCACGAGCGCACGTGTAGTAGAAATGGATGCAAATAATACTCGTTCTGACCACTAAAATTTAAGTCGACATCGTATTCATTTATGGCTGCAAACAATTAGCACGGGCCACGCGAATAGGCCGACTTGGGGTTACATTTATTTATGTCGACAAATGATGATAACCGCGGTAAAGAGCCTAATGAATTCCATGCATAGCATGGCTTCGGTGAAGCGTGCAAGTATAGCGTCGGCCCGTTGCTTAGAACGTCCGCACTTATTGGCACCGATTAACCGAGATGTCATTAATAATGCAAACAGGCACTCTTGGCATTCAATCCGCGACTAAGGGAAGCACGATTCACTGCCAATCTTGCCGTGACTCACCTCGATCATTGATCAAGCTATACAATCTCACCGCTGAAACCGGGAAAAACAACGATCAAATACTAGACCCCTGGTCCCCTACACAGCTGTAAACCGATAAAGCGTAATGATTTTAATCAATTAACCAATAATTATTAGCCCTATAATCAACGAGGGCGCGTTGTAGAATATACATGCAATATACATGCAATATACATGCAATATACATGCAGTATACATGCAATATACATGCAATATACACGCAATATACATGCAATATACATGCAATATACATGCAATATACATGCAATTTACATGCAATATACATGCAGGCGGCTAAATTGACCCGCGAAACCACAAGAAAACTATCTTCACTGTTGTCATTACCAAGTCCAACAAATCCGTCGCGTCAGTAATTCGACCACGTTGCCGGCATTACATGCAATACAGCGCGCGGCACGGCCTTCGGAACTGTATTCAATCGTTTTCTTAAGGAATAAGGATCGCCGTTACTTCGATCCGCTGACACGTCGTCTGGATACTGACGAGAATAGAACGTGAATGTGGTCGCCAGACGGCGCCAGACGACTCTGTCCGCAGCACGCATGCGCGCACGCTGCTGCTACCGTAATGTCATCCGGCAGCGCGGTCAGCCAATGGGCGGACTCTGGATTACACGGAACAATGAAGTAACGGAGGCGCTGGCGAATCGAATGAGAGGTTTCACGCAAATATAGGGTGCTGGTCGGTGGAAGAGAGAGAGAGGCGCCTGATAAAATAACGCTCTACACAAAAACGCATCTATTGAAGAGATTTCATCTCTGCTTTTTATTTTTCCGACAGTCTTTGAAACTGTTGAAAGGAATATAAGAAGAGCTGAAAAGCCAGCCTTGTACGAGGTTTCATTAAAAATACACTTTGCAAAACACTAATTTTAAAATAAAACCCAGAATGCATGCTTGTTATACAACAACATAACATATAGCCTATAGGCAAGCTACACTGCTTGCTAGGCTGGCAACTTCTAGGGGGTTAATGAGCCTACATTTGAGCCCCTCTCATACATTTTAGGTGCCTTTATTTCGTCGACCACGTGCCACTGAGTTACCCGGGGCCCGGTCAAGCGTTTCTAGGGGGCGGATACGAGGGCGTACCCGATTGGCCCCGGCCGTTGTCCAACAAGACCCGGGCACGCTGGGCGCCAAGCGAAATGCCATGCACATCGACGTGTCGGCTGATTATCAGCGCGCATCAGTGCCAGCATGTTGCGTCACTGACATGGCGCGTCGTGGTCGCTGACATGGGGAAACGAGCGACCATCGCCATTCTAGCGTGATTAGCCGGATTGCCGCGGGGCGCCGTGGGCTATCCACTCGCGAATTCGAATGATCGTAGGCCCTGTGCTCTACGTCTACATCTAGACGTCAGAAGCGGCTACTCGTCCTTTTGCCCTTTCTGACGGGGAACCAACTAAATAACTCTTTGGTACGGTGCTACTGCGGCTATAACTGCAGACAATTGTAGGCTATACACAGATTTGTATATAAACCCGGTTCCACTGTCGTTTACAGCTACATTAGATAATGCTACCGCGAACAGATAAAGCATGGCACAATGTCTTGGTGGCAGTGGACCACGCTATGTTCTGCAGCTAAGTTGAGATCATTCTAGAAATAATCAAACCAAACATAAAAGCGAAATTCAACGGAGCTGCAAGGTCGATAACTGTATTAAATTCTCTCGATAAATTTCAATTCTGCAACGACTATACGTGTAGGCCTAGAACTTGGCCTACAAGTTGGGCGACAGACAGTATAAAGTATCATGGCCTATACTTACATCTGATCTTTCAGATGCAGGCCAGACTGCCGAATGCCTCCTGCTATGGAATTTGTCAACCCCGCCCGCACTGAAACCCAGTATTCGCTGCGGGTTTTGACGCAGCGTTCTCCTTCGTCGTAACCCATCCACGTGTCTCCGCTGGCGACCGCACGCTTCGTGGACTCACGCCGAGCGAGCAACGGTGAGAGTTGCGTAAGGAAACAGTGTTCCGGAACAGGGGCCACGAACAATGGAGGTAGCCGTGCTGGGATGGGCAAGCTGCCAACAAGAAAATGAGGACTTTGAGTGAACCATCGAGGGCTGGAGTCGGACTGGACTATACGCTGTTTGGTATACATGTAGTCCATTGGTCTATCGTTAGTCTATGCTGTTCGGGTGTTTTTCTAACAGGAGCCATTGTTTGGTTGCTGTCCCACCATGTCACTGAATGTATAACAGAACTGAATAATTTTTTTAATTTTTAATTTTTTTAAATTTCCAGCAGCAACACACACAGAATATATATTCCACAAAGGTGCGCCTTGCACCTAGGCTCATGTGAAAGAACGGCGTGAATCCTGACATCTCCCACTTTATTGTGCAGGTAGGTGTATAGCGACTTCGCATAATTATTGTTGATCTAGGCAATATGAAACTGTCAAGCGCTCACAAAAATCGCTCTAGGCCTGCGTGTAAGTCTCAAGGCCGGTTGCTAGACTTCCATTTGAAGTGCGATTTTATTTTGTAGTCCGAATTAACCAATCAGATTATTCTATACAGATCTTTCATATATTTTCATTGGTTAAATCGGACTGCAAAATAAAATCGCACTTCAAATCGAAGTCTAGAAACCGGCAGTCAGTCCCTCTTCACCGCGACAGTGGTGCAACCGCGGCAGTGATCCAACCGCGGCAGTGATCCAACCGCGGCAGTGGTCCAACCGCGGCTGCTAGCTTCCTTCCGTTTTCGTTTAAACTCCGATAAGTTTATCGTTGCGGTAAGCAAACTATAAAATTGGCAAAAGTCTACGCGTTAGAAGAAAGATTTTTAACCTCCCTAGCCTATGTCGTGCTTAGTGTATGTTATAAACGGACGATTATTACACGCGATGTGACGGATTTTTATAAATCAAAATTGATTTCCTGAAAAATAGAGCTAAAAAATTGGTATCAATTTGATATCATAAGCCTAATGCTTACTTATTTTACTAGGCCTGTGTATACTGTTTAGTTTACTGAAAAGATGAAAGGTTTGGCCACCAAATACCTGCATGTGGCAGAGCACCGAAGAGAGATATACTGTTACTTTTTATTAAGGATTTTGCATAAGATTGTCAATATATAGGATAATATGCCCCCCCCATATTAAAGCTATTAACTTAATTAAAAATCGACACTACATGTACTTAATTTCAGTTGAGCACAGCGAATAGCATAAACAAATACTACCCGCCGACTTACTCTATTGTGTACAAATATTCATAGCCTACAAGGCCTACTATTGTAGTCTTAAATTCTTAAGCAATATTTGTTAGCTTTGTCAGGGAAGCAAGCAGGTTATATACAACATAGCAGAACGAACAGGAATAATAATTTTTGAGGATTTTCACAATGATACCTACCATCAGTGACAAAACACAAGAAAACAATAAAATCAAAACTACACAAAATGAGCCTAAAATTTTCACAATTTAGTTTTCTTAAATTTCTCACATATATAGCACTCGCTTTTTTTTCTGCTAACATTTTAGTTCACAGCAAAATATCCTAAACTTACTAAACTATTAGTTTAATGCAAAATTGCATGCTTTTTATGGGTTTCTGTACAAAATTAACAAGCAATGATTTGATATACCGAGATTTTTAGCATGCGAAGACAGAGTTAACCTATATATCACAATTTGCATACTACACTAAATTCACCCCTGCCAAACATTCCACACCATTCGTTGAATTATTTTTTGCTTAGTCACATACCAGCATACCAGTCCCCTTCTTTTTCAAATATTTAGCTTAACCCACACCTCGGCTATCGATTAGCTTCTTTGTCATCGTTCTTCCCGGACGAACCAAACCACCCGGTGAGAAAACTCGTTATACTTCCAACCCCATCGTCACTAGCACCACCTTCATCATCATCATCATCATCATCGTCGTCGTCGTCGTCGTCGTTCTTCGCGCCCTTCTTTCCGTGCGCCTTCGCGCCCGACGCCGCCGCTTTCAACCTCGACTTTGACTTCTCGGTAGGCTCGAACACCAGAGATGTCATGAAGTCCCAAAGGTCAAGGTCCTCCGTGCTCTTGACGTCCTCGTACCGGAATCCGGCGTCGTGGAGATCCGCCTCGTCTTCGTTTGTGATTCCGTCTCCATCGGAATCAGTGTCGAGGAGATCAGGAATTCCGTCATTGTCGTCGTCGTCGTCCTCGATATCTGGGACTCCATCTCCATCGGTGTCCCTGGTGGCATCGAATTCTTCTTCATCGGGAGTTCCGTCATTATCATCATCCGTATCCAGGTGGTCGGGGATTCCATCTCCATCGGTGTCGTCGATTACTCCGTCTCCGTCTCGGTCATCGTCGAGGTAATCCGGAATTCCATCATTATCGTCATCCGTATCGAGGCTGTCTGGGATTCCGTCTCCATCCGAATCTCTTTCGTCATCATCCGGGATACCATCACCATCATCGTCGGCATCTAGATGATCCGGGATGCCATCGTTATCATCATCATCATCGATATAATCTGGAATACCATCTCCGTCTGTGTCGACTTTATCGGGATCCTGATGGTCTGGGATTCCGTCTCCGTCGTCATCGGAGTCAAGATCATCGGGGATTCCATCGTTGTCATCATCATCATCTAAATAGTCTGGGACGCCGTCCCCATCGGTGTCCAATTCTAGGTGATCTGGGATACCATCTCCATCATCATCATTGTCGAGGTGGTCAGGTATGCCATCATTATCGTCATCATCATCCAAGTAGTCTGGGACTCCGTCTCCATCAGAATCAATGTTCTCCGCTTCTTCATCGTCCGGAATTCCGTCTCCGTCATCATCGTTGTCTTCATGATCTGGAATTCCATCGTTATCATCGTCATCGTCCAAAAAATCAGGGATGCCATCTCCATCGGAGTCTTTTCGATCTGGTTCCTCATCGTCTGGGATTCCATCTCCGTCATCATCATTGTCCTGGTCGTCTGGAATACCGTCATTGTCATCATCATCATCTAAATAGTCTGGGACCCCGTCGCCATCCGTGTCAACTTCGAGGTGATCCGGTATTCCGTCTCCGTCATCATCGTTATCCAGGTGATCAGGAATCCCGTCATTATCATCGTCATCATCTAAAAAATCTGGAACGCCGTCTCCATCTGTGTCGATATTTTCCAGTTCCTGGTCGTCTGGAATTCCGTCTCCATCATCATCGTTGTCCTGGCTATCTGGGATGCCATCATTATCATCGTCATCATCTAAGTAGTCCGGTATTCCATCACCATCTGTGTCTCTCTCCAAGTGATCTGGGATACCGTCTCCATCGTCATCATTGTCAAGGTGGTCAGGGATTCCATCATTGTCATCATCATCATCCAAATAATCTGGGACGCCATCGCCATCGGTGTCAAGATTTTCGACCTCTTGGTCGTCTGGGATCCCATCCCCATCATCATCGTTGTCTTGGTCGTCTGGGATTCCATCATTATCGTCATCGTCATCCAAATAATCTGGAATTCCATCGCCATCCGTGTCATGCTCTAAGTGATCCGGGATTCCATCACCATCGTCATCATTATCAAGATGATCCGGTATCCCGTCATTGTCATCATCATCATCTAAATAATCTGGAATGCCGTCTCCATCAGTGTCGCGTTCAAGGTGATCCGGTATTCCGTCTCCGTCATCATCGTTATCCAGGTGATCAGGAATCCCGTCGTTATCATCGTCATCATCTAAGTAATCTGGAACGCCGTCTCCATCTGTGTCGATATTTTCCAGTTCCTGGTCGTCTGGAATTCCGTCTCCATCATCATCGTTGTCCTGGCTATCTGGGATGCCATCATTATCATCGTCATCATCTAAGTAGTCCGGTATTCCATCACCATCTGTGTCTCTCTCCAAGTGATCTGGGATACCGTCTCCATCGTCATCATTGTCAAGGTGGTCAGGGATTCCATCATTGTCATCATCATCATCCAAATAATCTGGGACGCCATCGCCATCGGTGTCAAGATTTTCGACCTCTTGGTCGTCTGGGATTCCATCTCCGTCATCATCATTGTCTTGGTCATCTGGGATACCATCGTTATCGTCATCTTCATCCAAATAATCCGGAATTCCGTCCCCATCTGTATCGCGTTCAAGATGATCCGGAATTCCGTCTCCATCATCATCGTCGTCGAGATGATCGGGTATCCCATCGTTATCATCATCATCATCCAAATAATCGGGGATTCCATCTCCATCTGTGTCATCTTCTTGATCATCCGGGATTCCGTCTCCATCATCATCATTGTCCAGATGATCCGGTATTCCATCATTATCATCGTCATCATCGAGGTAGTCGGGTATTCCATCGCCGTCAGTGTCTCCTTCCTCATCATCTGGGATGCCATCACCATCATCATCAGTATCCAAATGATCTGGGATGCCGTCATTATCGTCATCATCATCGAGATAATCAGGAACCCCGTCTCCATCTGTGTCAATGTTTTCCGCTTCCTGGTCGTCTGGTATGCCATCTCCATCATCGTCGTTATCCAAGTGATCCGGAATTCCATCGTTATCGTCATCGTCGTCCAAGTAGTCTGGGATTCCATCCCCATCAGTGTCTCCTTCCAGGTGGTCTGGGATGCCGTCGCCATCGTCATCATCATCAAGATGATCTGGGATGCCATCGTTATCATCGTCATCATCTAAATAGTCAGGAATGCCGTCCCCATCAGTGTCTCCTTCTTGGTCATCCGGAATTCCGTCTCCGTCATCATCATTATCGAGGTGATCTGGTATTCCATCATTATCATCATCATCATCCAAATAATCTGGGATGCCATCTCCATCAGTGTCTCCTTCTTGATCATCCGGAATTCCATCTCCATCATCATCATTGTCCAGATGATCCGGTATTCCATCATTATCATCGTCATCATCGAGGTAGTCGGGTATTCCATCTCCATCAGTGTCTCCTTCCTCATCATCCGGAATTCCATCTCCATCATCATCATTGTCCAGATGATCCGGTATTCCATCATTATCATCGTCATCATCGAGGTAGTCGGGTATTCCATCTCCATCAGTGTCTCCTTCCTCATCATCTGGGATACCATCACCATCATCATCAGTATCTAAATGATCCGGGATACCATCATTATCATCATCATCATCAAGATAATCAGGCACCCCGTCTCCATCTGTGTCAATGTTTTCTGCTTCCTCATCATCTGGTATGCCATCTCCGTCATCGTCCTTATCCAAGTGATCGGGTATTCCGTCGTTATCGTCATCGTCATCTAAATAATCGGGGATTCCATCTCCATCTGTGTCATCTTCTTGATCATCCGGAATTCCGTCTCCATCATCATCGTTGTCGAGATGGTCTGGAATTCCATCATTGTCATCATCATCATCTAAATGATCTGGAATTCCATCTCCATCCGTATCCAGTTCTTGATCGTCAGGTATTCCATCACCATCGTCATCTGTGTCGAGGTAATCTGGGATTCCATCTCCATCATCATCATCATCCAGATAGTCTGGGATGCCATCACCATCAGTGTCATCTTCTTGATCATCCGGAATTCCGTCTCCATCATCATCATTGTCGAGATGGTCTGGAATTCCGTCATTGTCATCATCATCATCCAAGTGGTCCGGTATGCCATCTCCGTCTGTATCGAGCTCGTCGTCGTCAGAAATTCCGTCACCATCATCATCAGTATCAAGGTAATCTGGAATTCCATCTCCGTCATCATCATCATCCAAATAATCTGGGATGCCATCGCCATCCGTGTCATCTTCTTGATCATCTGGAATTCCGTCTCCATCATCATCGTTGTCAAGATGGTCTGGAATTCCATCATTGTCATCATCATCATCTAAATAATCCGGTACTCCATCACCATCTGTATCCACCTCCTGGTCATCAGGAATTCCATCACCATCATCATCATTATCAAGGTGATCTGGAATGCCGTCATTGTCATCATCATCGTCCAGATAGTTTGGTATCCCGTCACCATCCGAGTCCAGTTCCTGGTCATCGGGGATTCCATCTCCATCATCGTCATTATCAAGGTGGTCAGGAATGCCGTCGTTGTCTGAATCCTTCTGCGCTGCCCTTGCCGATTGAACCTTTGGCTTGGGTACAACATGCTTCTGCACGATTGGAACTATAGGCTTCTGAATCGTGCTCTTTTGACCGACCTGAGGCTTCTGGGATACCGGTGCTTTGTGCGCTACAGGCTTTGGAATCACTGGGTTCCGAGTTGCAGGTTTTGGAGCAGTCGGCTTTTGAGTTGTTGGCTTTAGAGGTGCCGTTTTTTGAACTGCAGGCTTTTGGGTCGCAGACTTTTGTACTACAGTCTTCTGAGCTGCTGTCGTTGGTTTTTTCACTACAGGCTTCGGAGAGGGAGATTTATGCAACATTGGTTTTTGAGCAATTGGCTTCGGTACCACCGGCTTCTGCAGATTCGGTTTCTGAATCAGCGGCTTTTGGCCAACAGGCTTTGGCTGATTTATGGCCATAAGCTTTCTTTGGCACCATGTACATGATTCCAGACTACTCTCATCGTCTTCTAGATCTTTCCGTTCTGTTTCTACGATGGATTTATCATTCTTTAACGTGCCGTCGCTTTGGATTGTTCTTGAAGTCTTAATCGAGGCTTCATCGTGGGTTTCGAGCGAAAGGACAGGAGTGGCTAAAACTAGAAAGGCAAGTAGGGACAGAAAAATGGCGCCCAACCGACTGACAGCCATTGGGAAGGATCGCAGCGAAAGTCAAGTCAGTTCATCGAAAATAGGCCAATACACGCAAACGGCTCAAGGAGGCGCTTGTCTTATTATCCAGTGTAACATCCGGCGGCACAAACGAACATGGATTGCGATCTGCACACAAAACAAAACAAAGCAAATCAACTTACAGCGTAACCTACAGTATATCATTAAAATAACATAGCAATATGAGTAGGCCTGTGTTCTATGTGTAGATAATTTTACATGCTTATCGGTGATAACACTCCAAGAAACTGCAAACAGCATATTGGCGTTACTAGACTACTGGAAAAGGATGGATGTGCAAAAAAATCAAAGATCAAACTCGCAAAGTATTTCTTTTATCACGCCTGACAGCTGACACAGATGGAGTTCCAGCCATTATGCGTAGTTATCGCCTTATACATTTTGCAGGAAGCTAAGCCATAACATCTGTACGCCGTTGTGAAAGAGCGCAATAACAGAAACTTCAAAAATAAAAATTTCTAAAAATGCAGCAAAACGCCTCTCAACTTAATTCGTATTTGGCTGAAGGAAACGGGAAGGACTTGACTTCTTGTTATTCTCAAGCATCCTTCCGAACACAGACGTGATTTGTGATCAGAACAAGCATATACTTCCAGCACATAGCCGGTCTTCAGCAATGAATCATGGTAGGCCTGCTCGTTCTACAGATCTAACCATGCATGTATGCCTCAACACAACACACACATGTATTGTGTTGATGCATCTGAAACGGGCCTAGTCGTAGAATGATGGCCAGAGGTACAAATATTTTATCAATTGGATAAAATATTTAGTTAACGTCTTGATCTATAGCCTACCCTTTACCATTTGATATATTTAATTATCTTTCTCTTGTGTTGCGTAATCTATATTCTTGTGCGTGTGTACGTTTTTTGCTACTCTTATGAGTGAAATAAAGATAGATATTCATAAAAGAAAATTTACAGTAAGCACGCAATAACAGAACTGTCTTCAAAAGTGTTAGGCTATACCGTAACGCGTTAATAAAAAAGACGCTTTTTGAAACTAAGCCCGTAACAAATAAACATTAAAAAACTTAAAAGATTTTGCAACTCACGAATAAGTAAGTGTACACTTAGTGAACCGGAACTTAAATTTGACCAACAGGCTTAGAATACTTCATCCCATGACTTTATGTTATTATCTGACTCTGCAGAACGGCAGACTTTAATAACACACTTTAAACCACAAACAAGATCCCAGATCCCCAGAAAATCTATTAATAGACATCGGATCATTTCAAGTCCACGGTGTTACGATTGAGTTAGAACTGAGTTAGCGTTTGGCAAGTTAGGTTCACATACATATTCACATTTTTATCGTTTTCTGTCTGTTTGGACATTATAATGTTATTCCGAATGCGAATATGAATGCGAATCTAACTTGTACAACGTGAACTCAACTCTTAACTCAATCGTAACACCGTGGACTTGAAATGACCCACTGTATTCGGAGAAGCGGCAAAAATCTTGTGTAATTTGTAATTCATCAGCATTGCAACCCCTCGCTCTTTAAAACTTCTGGCAAAGTCCACCAATAGGCCGTGCGATTACACCAATACACTAAAGTCAGTGTAGTGCATCGCGCGGAATCCGATGACGTCCGCAATGGATCGGGTGCCGGTACAGCCATCCAATATCCACCCATCCTGTAGGCTGAAGCCATAATATTGCTTTAACTTTCCTTGCCCTTGCTGTATTCTTATTCCGAATGTCGGTGATACGTGTCTGTCCTGACTTAAGCCGTTGAGATTTAATGTAAATAATATTCAAACAGTAGCGGGCGTAGGTGTTTGAGGAAGAGACTCAAAACACAAATTATGAGCGGGTTTTGCAAATTAATTACGCTGACACTAGTAGGCCTAGTTGGAATACAAATACATTAACGCGGATGACATTGCGAAAGATTTGTAACATTTGCAACGAATTTAATTGTTACGCACGATTATAGCGCACCAGCTCTAGAAGCAAATTGAACCGAAAACGGTAGCCGAACCAATGGAAGAGCAGCTGCTTAACTCGCCTCCGTTTGATATTTGAGTTGGTTGTTTATGACATTTCACAGAATATGCTTCTGGTTAGCAAATCTGTTTGCTAGAGCAGTGGTAGAAAACAGTGGCATCATGAAAGGCAAGCCAGTCGTGCGAGAATCAAACGCGGTTGGCACACGCTGCACGGCGACATAGATTGAAAAATTAAAGTTAAATTGCATGCGATTTCAAAAATATATAAATGAAACGAATGAAATTCTCTCTCTCCGTTTCTAGTCCACTGCCAAACGGCGGGTCCCTGGCATCCAACCTCTCCACACCTGGCGGTGCTCCTCCATTCTCCATGTTTCCATACGACTTTCTTTCCATTAATTCATCTGTCATCCCTATTCTCATCCCAAACGAAATTTAAATCGTATCCATGCAAATTGCAAGATTTATTAATGAAAAACCGTTTTCAGCTGGACTGCATGCAAGATTTCTAGTAGGGTATCTAAATCTAAATAAGGCTAGTCTGAAACTGAGGTCTGACTTCTGAAAGATTTGGACACCAAAGATCTGCCACGGCCCATGTGACAGAAGTAACATTGAACAATAAATGCTAATTTTAGCTGAAAGCAAAATTTTAACCCCACAACTCCTGCGTCCTTTGTGCTTTCATACGAAATATGCAGATTGGCTGAACTGCGCTGAAGTGGCCATGACACTATTATTTGAAACTCGGCTTGGACAAAGTATGTAGAGAATTAATATTGTAATTACTGCGGGCTTGGAGATTGAGAATGGATATAATGATTATTATTATAACCAGAAAAAATTTAAAATTAGAAAAATAAAAATTTGATTTGGAATCGACGTTGACTGTGGTCCAGAGCTTGTTGAGGTAAAACATTTGACTTCTCATGAAACTTTCAAAGTCGATTTTTACCTAATTCTCCTCGATAAAATTTAACCAAATTTAATCCAAATTAGACCTATGCCTACCTCTGGACCCAAGTCAACGATTCTAACTCAAATTAAAACTTTTGCTATGCATGCGGGGTTCAGATTTGACAAAAAGGTACATGTTTCGTTTAGGTGCACCCCCCGGATGCACAAAATGGGGTAGTCATTATAAAATCCTTTCCCGAATCCAGATTCCGGGATTAAATTTGACCCCAGAATCTAGGGGTCACATATATGCAGTATAGGCTATTACAAAAAGCAGTGAACCCCTGCTGAAATATTCAGTAAGGTATCAATTTTAGCTATAAATTCAGAGGCGTCGATTTTATCTGTAGCATTTCGTGTGTAAAATTGCGTAACTTTTTTTATAGAAAGTCTGACATACACCTGTGTTATGCAACATAGTCCGTGCAATCCTTAAAGCTGGCCTGTAAGATTGGCCTGTATGCTAGGCCTACACCTCCGTACCACGGAGGTGTTGCTGTGATCCGTACGTCTCCTTACACCTCCGTACGCCTCCATACGCTCCATACGCTCCGTACGGTAATTATAGTAGCCTACTACTGAAAAATTACGCGTTAAAGGATGGTACTGGATGCCCTTGCAGATTACTAGAAATAAGCCTTGTTTTTCGTGCATCGCAAATTCGGAAAAACTGCGCAATTTTTGCACAACAACGCTGAACCCCTAGCTACGGGCGGCAGCGAAACCATTGTACCAAACAGGAATATCCCTAGATTCTAGGTATCGCGATAAAAAATATTTATAGATTGTATTTTTTTTATATCCCTAGCTTCCATTATAAAAATGCGCAATTTTACACAAGAATGATAATCCAGAAATATCTCGTAGGGATTGCGTTCAAAAGTAGATCCCTAAATCACTAAACTCAAATATCCCTAGAATCTAGTGATATTATATTCATAGCCAATCATCGCGCGATACCTTGGCTAGATCGACAAAACCGAATGAGGAAAAGCCTTGCTCCTGCATTTCTGTTTCGCCGATCTAACCGCAATTGTACTTCCGCCACAGCAACCATCCTGTGTCCATTTCTGCTGATTAAACTATATCCACGCCTCTAGCGATTTGTGGAAAAAAGAGGAAGATAAACAACCGGTGCAGGTCCAAATACGACAAGTTGCACTACGCCGTGCGCACAGAAAAAATGCTCAGGTCAAAAATACTAGCTAGAGGGAACTCAGAAACACTATTACGTCTATAATTATGCACGAATCGCTTTAGTATCGTTCTACAAAAATATCGGCTACTCATGCTTTTCCTGGTTTGAGATGAACGAGTTAAGCGGGCTAGATTGTATCACGGATGCATTTCCTGCAACCTTCGCAACAGCTTTCCTGTTTACTACCAGTTGGCCTAACTTGTTTGGCATGCACTCGAAATATTCCCACGTTACTTTCAAATATTCACGTTATGCAATACATTCAAATATTTACGCTATGGAATACCTTACACGCGAATACTGTTATTACAGCCTACATGACACTGTAGCCTACTTGCAATCCTTTCTATCAAATATAATTGCCAATGCACACTGCGCACAATTGCATCGCCAACCGTTGACGATTTGCACGGTTTTATAGGTTTCACACACGATCGCGTATTTCGCAGATCGTGGCAAACAATGCCTTTCAACAGATCGAAGTTACGCTTTTTGTGGTTTTTTGTAGGCTAATACAGAAATAAACAGGCTAAACTAACTCCACAAGGTGCGCCTAAAAGCGTGCCACGCAACGAAGCCCAAATAGCCCCACATAATACAAATTTATTGGCCATGTTTATTGTAAGCTAGTCTACAGTAACTTCAGAAACAGCAAAGTTTTAAAATAAACCATTTGTCCTACCTTTTAGTTTCGTACTGAATGCAATGCTAGGCCTATTGCGATCACATTGTCCGGCGGCCAGGCGCCCTTAGTCCTGCTGAGGATTAAGGTTGAACCCTGCAGCAGCTGCGCCACACACAAGTTTCACCGGCGAGGCCTAAACCTCCGCTTCGTTACTTCGGCAGGCCTCTCTCCATGAAGATAATATACAAACAACCGCTCGGCACGCCTCAGGTAGATGCGTGTTGCAACCAGCAAGCGTCTACCATAGCTATACTGAACTGATTTGATTGAATTCTGCAAACATCGATTCAAAAGTTGGAGTGAAGAAAGATCGAGCCTGCTGGTTAGCAAGCCACTGATAGGCCAATAGTAAGCTAGCATACAAATACTAAAAAATGAAGACAATGTTTAAGTTGCCTAGCTATTAGAGCCCACATAACATACGCAGGCTGCTATCCTTCACTACTTCATTTACACCAATAGACAAATAATTGTACCTGAGTTATAAACAAGCATGCCAGTTGGCAAGTAAACTTGGTAAATTAAGTAAACTTTAAGTCTACTTACCAATTGGTAAGTAGACTTTCCAATGCGTGCAAATTGTTTTAAACTAAGGCTTTCTGCGTCGTAATTACAATAGCAGATAGAACCACTGCGTTGCAGTGGCCCGATGCAACAGTATCTGTAAAGTTGCACGTTTCTGCGACACAGTATTATAAGCTCCCGGAGAAGCAGCGTGGCAGAGCGTAATGCTGGGGATTAATCTAGATTCTCGGTCTAGATGGTAGGCTAATGGCGGCACTTGGTTGCATAAATGTTACAAGTTCTTGGATAGCGCCGCTGCTGCTGCAGCGGCGCTACCCAATGCAGCCTAACGGTAAGCCTAACAGCCAGGATACCTGGACCCCGCCTATTCCCTTCGCCAACTTTCCGGTTGCTGACGCAAAAATAGCGCCGCAGCCCGGCCAATCACTTGCCAGCGTAGCACTACACTTTGCAATCAGCGGCAGCGTACCATCGGGGTAACGTGCGAGAGGGAGAGACGAATATTTCGTTAATATTTCGAAGCCCCATCGAATTTAAGCTTGCCTCCGTTATCCAACAGGTCGCTCGATTATTAAGCACAGAGAAGGGACGGCTAGTTTTGCGCTAACAAAATGATCTCGATCGGGCGCCGATGGTTATTATGAAGTTTTTCAGCTGAGGTTAGCAACTCGGGCAACTGCTGCTAAATATTCCGATGAAAAATAGACTTTTAATGGCTCCCATAGACTTTTATCCAATCCCCTTGGTATTATAGGGCAACAAATAGGCTCATTTAAATATCAAATTGGGGAATGAGGCCAATTGTGGCGTAATTTTCTAACCGTAGTCTAATCGAACTTCAAGTGAATGGAGGGGGGGGGGGTGGAGTAGAGGTAGAGACAGACGTTGATCGCAAAACTTAGAGTGTCGAAATGAATGATTGGTAGTATAATGTAGCGGGGTTTGTCGGGTTGCGTTACACTTTTACAAAGTCAAGCATAATGCTCGCTGTGAGACTGCATATCCAAGCGTCGGTTGACAAATCACATCCAAGATAAGGAGGAGGGCGGAGGAGTTTAAAATGTTAAAATATTAGAGGAGTTAGAGGATGGTAGGGTCAAAACTAGGCCCTAAGGGTGCTTTTTCTGTCAAGGTAGATAGATTTAAATTTTATGTGATGGATTCAATCCATGGTATCTACCTTAGATGGGGGTCCATCTGTCTTGGTTTAGTAGGGAGGGGGGGGGGGCACAATTGAAATACAAGCTTTTATCAAAAAAGCAGCGGCGTAACTTTGAAGTGAAAAGTTGTAGTGACAAAATGGCAAGGCCTTAAAGAATTTTATTTGAAGCGCCGAAATGCAACAAAAATATGGTAAGTGTTTGGATTGCGAGAGTACTCTAATCGTATTAATATGACAGATTAAAATTGAATTTAACTGTTTTCAAGCACATCCACAGTTCATGTATAGAACATGTATAGAATTTGTATTTATTATTCGATACTCATTGGCATCCACACATCCACAAAAAAGCATGACATTCACAAGAAATTTCGATCAGCTGCTGTAGATTGGTAGTTGAACACTCGATCAGCTGCTGTAGATGGGAATTTGACACTTCTGACACATTGCGGTTTTTAACTTTATACCAGGTCAGCCTGCTGCCTTAAACAGTGGCGATAATAATCTTGATTTTTCAAAATGTGGTGGTGAATATCACCCACTTTAAAAAGTGGTGGTGACAAATCACCACCGTCACCATAGGAAGTTACCCCTCTGCAAAAAAGGCTTGTATTTCACAAACGAGAATTTCAAAAGAATGTTTGGCCAAACGATGCCCTGAAATACTTTGTGAAATGCACGCTTTTGGCGCACCGAAATGCTCCGCACCAACAGGTTCAAATTTACAATACGATACAATAGGTCTACAGTACACTATTGTTTATTGTCTTGCAACGGAAACACATATTATCAATAGCATTCATAAGGCAAGGCAGAATAATCTGATCTGTTCGACAAAAAAGGATGTTACAGGTTCCTAACGAAACGCTAACACTGTACATTTAATTTCAGTACAAAAAATGCAGCTCGCTTTTAAAACGCGAGTTGCGATCTCGCGTTTGATAGGCAAGACTAATACAAGTTCATAAAGATGTCGCAAGCTCAGCATGATTATCACAAGTTCAGGCAGAGTTATTTTTCATGACTTTTTAAACAGCTTAAATACATTTCCATATCGCCTGCAACCAAAAACCACCACACACACCCTCCTTACCTTATTACATCCGTAATTTATACTCCGCGACAAATCGCAGCCGAGTAGCGATACGACACGAGACAGCACACAGGGTGAATTCTGCACGTGAAAGAGCGTCTCCTTTGAACAGACGTTGTCTCGTTTGAACAGCCGTTGTTGTCACGTGACGTCCAGAAACGAATCGATAACGTCATAATGGGTCCGCGTGTGTGCGGCGTGGTCCGCGCGATGCCATTGTGTGCTGTTATCGACAGCTTCAAGTTGACAGCGAAAGAAAAGGAATCAAACAGCGCGGAGGAGGGATAAGTCAATTATTGTAGAGGGTTATGGTCGAGTTACATCACGTCTTCCGACTGTCTTCGCGGAAGAGTTTGCGACTAACCCAACGTTGCGTGAAAGTGTGATTTCATGCGAGCATGAAAAAACTACAAACGGTGAGCTAGCGTCACAATGCAATAATGATGGCTGCTGCTACAAGCACACGCGCAGTAGCAGTGGAACTAGTATCCATGGAACTAGGACGTCTCTCGCCGCCTGCATTTTTTTCGTGCATAAAAAATCACAATTTTGTGCATGCGTTGGATCATATCCTGCGTCTTCAGAGAAGCCGACCTCCCGCACGACGCCCAGAATCCGGTCGTAAGATCTGATGTAACTCAACCATTAGGCGCAACTGTGAATGAAGGATCAAATTTAAAAGTAGATTTTTTATCACAGAACGTATAATGGGCCTACATGTACGTGCGTACACACTAACATTTTCAGAATGTCAATCTCAAAACAATTTTTCTGTCAACGCTGTTCCAATTTTTTTGGTAATTTCAACTGAAATTAGGTTGATGGCGGTGTCACTGCCATGACTGCCGAATAAATGACAAGGGGCAAAAAACTAATTTTAACTTATCGTTAGTAGCAGTTGCCTAGCACGGCTTTTATTTTAAAATGTATAGATAATTCAATTGCATTTGATAAGGTTAGCCCAGCGACAAAAATCAAATTTGAACCCATTAGTAATAGTTCCACAGCACGGCTTTTATTTTTAAATTTGTAAATACTTCAATTGCATTTGATAATGTTAGCCAAAACCAGGAGTCGATGTCCGGCACGAGGGGGCAGGGGAGCAAATGCTCCGTCAAGAATTATTATGGGTTTCTCCAGCAGCGTGCAACTTTTTCTCCAAGCACTTGATGCCAAACAAGAGACATCAAGGAGGGCAAAAGCTACACAATAAATGTCACTTGCCCCTCAAGCCATTGAAATTTTCAGTAAATTTTGAAAATGCGCAAACAATTTTGCTCGCTCTAGGAGCTCTCGATTGTTGACATATGGAGGCGAGGCAAAAAAAAATTCGCATATATTTCCTCGTTGCTCCCCAAGGAAGTGGAGGTACAGCATATTTAATTTAATTAGGTACATATTTAATCAAAAAAATGAGATCCCCTCAACACATGCACCCTGGAGTGTCATCGGCGCTCAAGGCTCTAACAATATTAACAATCAACACAACCGAGATGACGACAATTATTATCAATCCATCGCTAAAATTAGCAGTTTTTCTCAACAATTCCTACAAGCAAATCGATCATCTGGGGTGCATTTTGCTTTGTAACGTTTGCAAATTTCTTGTTTAATTGGCCTATTGGACTGCTCGGCAATCGGCATAAATCCCTGCTGGAATCATTTAGGTATTTGAAGCAAAAATTGCCCTGTGTTCTAATAACGCAAATTATAATAAGCGCATCAGCAGCCATTCGCTACTAAGCCTATAGCACGATGATTATCGGAGCGGTTATTGCTGTTATTGGCGCAACATTAGAGTTTGAAAAGGAAAATCAATTCAACCAGGCTCCAAATTAGGAGAGGGAGAATGACAAAGGCCTAAAAAATGCCTGACAGACAGTGACGTAACTGTTGAGAGGGCATAGCGGGGCGGTGCCCCCGCTCGATAAACATGAGGCAAGAGGAGGTAACTGTGTTTTCTTGTTATTTTTGGCTATCATAATCATGAAAAAGTATCAAATGAGTCAATGCGTCGTATGAGATAATCAAAGCAATGTATTGCATTCTCTTGTGCTTTTATTTCTAATTTTCGCTATCAAGCGTAAGTGTCAAAAAATTATGGCCTGCGGCGCACGGGAAATAGGTTAGACATTAACGAGCACTGTTAAGAATGACGCTAAAAGGGTCCGCTAGCACCCCCACCCCCCGATCGCAAAAATTTGGACGAAAAAGATAAAGAGATCTCCTCTTTATTTGAAGTCTGGCTCTCACGCCTCTGTGCTTGTCCCCTGATATGCTCCCATTTGAAAAAGTCTGGCTGCGCCACTACTGACAGAAGTCTACAATTTTAGGATGCGACGTACGAAGTCAGTGCAGAGGTTATTAATTCAATTTTTGAAACAAACCATGCGCATACTCAATTAAACAAACCGGGTCTCTACTGGCCTTCAACATCTAAATAATTAATGCCACTTCATCGGATTCAATGAACAGATTTAATCAATAGCACGGTATTGTTGAACATCTACAATGTAAGAGCGCTTAGCAGAACTTATTGTCATGTGATTTTTGTCCAAGCGAAGCCGTCCATTCAGCCGTCCATACGATAAAGTGAACGGAGTATTCTACTCGCGCCGTGATGGTTGAGGAACTATTGCTAAGCCAGCGATAGAAAAATTCTCAAAAACTCATCAAGGAGCGTTCTTTGTTTTTGCCGATGCGCTGTTTTACATGTACTGTACATGTGCTAATAGCATATAGTAATAGAGTTAGCAATGGCCTACATATGATACAGGTATATAACATTTTATATTACACACGGCGGTCCAAAAAAGTGGAAAACCAACACGTTTCATTCAAAACTGATAAAAATATCAATAAATTTTCAACCAATTTGAACTGGCACGGTTCATGTGTAATTACCGTAAAATAAATCTACGTTACAGAGCGTGCCCAAAGTGTTCAAAGTAGACTTATCAGACTTGTATTATGCGGGATCTATGTAATTGTACTGGATTGGATTGCATTGTATTGTATATACTATATAGTATGGTATTGTGACCCGTACTGCTTCGTCTACGATTTTCATTTAAATCAAATTAGTATGAATCTGTTATTCATCACAAGAATGAACAAGTTGGAACACAAATAAAAATAAATGGTATGTACGCATGTACATACCATTGATGCATTATAAACCAACGTGACCGTATTCATAAAAAATGACCTGTAAGGCAATAAAACTGGGTTAAAAATGTACATCAATCTTGGAATCAAAATATTCTTTGTAATAATGAAATAAAAATTCAACAGGCCTACCAATTCTTAATTAAATAAGCATTTGAAGTGGTGACTTCCTAAACCAGAATAGCAGTATTTGCATGATTCAATGATATCGTAAGGTTCTCTGATTTCGACGGATTCACTTTTAAAAATCTTTCCCTAACACAAATTTTGATCTCTTGAAATGATTCAGTTACTAAAGGAACCTTGGAGTGAAACCTGGGGATGATTTTCTTAGAAAATCTACCAAATAAAGAGACATTAGGCTATACCGTTCTTTAATTTAATATAAAACTTAAATATGTATAAGATACACAAATTCTTATCTAAGATTACTAATCCTTAATAATCCTCATCAAAGGTCATAAAACACATCCTTTGTCACGCAGCTCTTTGATGAGCCTAAGTAAGTGAGAGCTGAGTGTATCGTGATGACGCAGAGTAACGAATGTGATTGCCGCGTGTGACTAACTACCTCGTAACTCGCCGTTAATAAGCTTCGTCAACGAACCTTGTTCATTCTCGAAGACAGAGAACTCACCTAACATAGTCAGAAGTTCAGGTGTCGATTCTAGGGGGGGGGGGGGTGCAGGTATTTTTTGTAGTTTATAGACCGTGTGTAGCACTAAGA
>JAQIWG010000619.1:0-31312 GCA_034695025.1 Chamaedrilus cognettii
CCTACAGAGAGTTTAGTTTATCTAGTTGGGTTTTTGGTATTTTTGAATGTTTATTGCCTGTTTGGAAGGAACTTGGTGATAATATAAGATATATTATATTGATGTAAGCATCCAGTTTTTCTACGTTGTTTAAGCGTATTTATCAATAAAACCTACAGAGAGTTTAGTTTATCTAGTTGGGTTTTTGGTATTTTTGAATGTTTATTGCCTGTTTGGAAGGAACTTGGTAATAATATAAGATATATTATATTGATGTAAGCATCCAGTTTTTCTAGGTTGTTTAAGCGTATTATTCAAGTAATGTGTTTCATTCCTTCATACGATAATTTCTAATTTCAAATGGTAATTTCTGATTGCTCCAATTCTGTTTCGTTTCATTTAGCTCCGGTTCGCGCGTACATTTCGTATGTGTTTTACTTCGGTGATACGGTATTACAAGCTGCCATAACTTTTTTTAAATGTATACCATATTAAATCTTTTATTATTTAATGATAAAGAGACTTTAAAAAAAATTATGGCCGACTTTAGTCTAGTAAATTTCAAAAATTGTGAGAAAAATTATTGAAGATTTTAGGAACGTTGACAATTTTATAAATTTTTCCGCAAATGTCGATAGAAGAAATTATACCCCGTGATACTCTTTAATTGAAAACAACAACGGAGGCTGTAGTTCAGACTCCAAGAAGATAGCAACGGCCAGTTTCACTATCAATCACTTAGGGTGGATTCTATAGACGCACCTTTGCGCCTGGCTAAGCAAAGTACTTGCTAAGGAATGGAATTTAACAACAGCCCTTCACTGCCATTCGGAAAAACGCGCAATATAATAATAAAAAATAAAATTAAAATAATATAAATTTTAAAAGAGAAAAAATGATCTCCACAAGAAATGACGTTAATTTGAATGCAGTGACAACATAAATTGTTTTGCTTGAAATCTATGACGTCACGATACTTTAATGACATCGTATATTATTTTAAATGGATTAATGTAAAAGCTACTTCGAATGGCGGTTATGGGCTGCTGTTAAATTGCCTCCTAAGCTAAGGTAAAGGTGGAAACAAAGGAACGACTGTAGAATCCACTCTCAGGTTGAGCCGGTAACAATGATATTAGTAAGGAGTGCAAGGTATCACATTGTAACTGAAGTATTATTATTCTAAAGCAGCTTCAGTTAAGCCACTCCGAATGCTCATCAATTGTTTTCGCTTGAACAGTGAAGTTTGATGCTAAATGAAAGTTGATATTGCTTGTTCATTGTCTGTGTGGCCATCGTTGTACAGAGATCCAATTATTTCTTGTTAATTCTGCGTTGTAGTCGGTAGACCCTTCAGGGCGATGAAATTTGATTGTAGCCATCTTGGTGTCATGTTGTAGCTGATAGTCAATGTATAGTATACGTCTATCCTTTATCTTCATATTTAAAACATTTAGTGGCTTGAATCCAAGGGGGGTCGCTACCTGCTGTATATCGAGGCACGTATAGAGATAACGGGGGCGGGGCTTGACCCGCGGGCCGAACAAATTACCAACTGTCAACAATTGATTGACAGGGTCATGACCCTATCCAATCACAACAATTAGCAACGATTACCCATAATTCAAATCAACTTCCGTTTTTGGTAAAAAGATCCTTCTTTTTGCAGAATCGTGCAGCTAATGCATGCGCATTCTAGGCTTTAGATTTCTGTGCTTGAATCCATCATGTCGTGTGAAGGCATGGTTCCCATGGTTACTGTGTGATGGAGTAGCTGGGCAGACGTCGGTCCAGCATTGTGACGCAATTGCCAACGCCACCAGCAAATATCCAAGTGGATGTACAGCAGGTGTCTAGCAACATGCCCGGTCAAAGTCTGCGCAGAACTCGCATCCGACCCGCAATGCGATAGACATCAGTCTATTTATGTGTTTCTATGTCTATATAGGTTACTGGCGGCTAGTAGTTGCGGGTACCTACAAGAGAAAAAAAAGTATGTCTTGGTCAAAATAGATTACGCAGAAGTAAAGATGTCATCCAACGGCTGTTACTGCAGGCCATGAAACGAAGGATCTGACCTTTCAAGGCCACGGATCTATCTAGGTCACTGATCTAGGCCATGGCTTGTCCCTCGGGATGAAGGTCGGTAGGTCACCAGAAATGCTATATTTAATATGAGCTGTCAACATCCCAGCATTTATTCTTATGTCAATGATGTCATCTAGGATCGTATGCCATCCATGAGGATCTGTTTCACAAGTTGACCTTGCTTTGCAGCTGTGCTTGTTTTATTGCGTAACACTGAATTTTGATGCTCTTCTAGTTGTTCAATCGCTTTTGATAACTATTTCTATTTAATTTCATGATAATGTTCAGAGTGCATCGCAAACAACATGCCTCTCGCAAAATCACGATAAATTGGTCATCGTTTAAAAGTTTTTGCTTCATTTTTCAGCTTATATTTGTTGAGATAGTTTGAAAATTGTCAAAAAGATAACTCTGTATTTAAGAGTTCGGAAACTTCAAGATTCTGAACGTCAAAAAATGATTTTCACCAATGCAACGAAGTCTATGCTAAGAAACTTTTTGATACCCATCAGTCTTAATGCTTTGATTCTTCCACTAGCTGGTGCTTAGAGTGTCCATCTGCTTTGGCAGATTGTCGTCTATCTGAACAGAGGCATGGCATTGTTCAACATCAAGTCAGCCCAGTTCAATTCCTGTGCGACTTTCAGTTGTGCCTTGATCTTTGGCCTGGGTCTTTTGGTTCAGTAGGCCTACTTCTCAAGCGTTACTTCAATTCAAAAATGAGTCAAACAGATTTAGTTTAGAAGCTTCTTGCGACAAAATCTTTTGACCAAAAAAAATCTTTGAGACCAAACGGCAATGCTCCTAACTAACTAACTATCTGCCTAAATTTTGACTAAATTTTATAGATTTTTCTTGAGGCATGCATTTTCAAGGTGTTTTCTGTTTATTATGGTAAATTATTTATATAACTTTTGATGTAACGGTTTTTGATTATTTACTACTACCTTGCCACGGATGTATTACTATGGATTTGAATCGTATTTGGTACATATTGGAACATTCCAAATATACACCATGTTTCAAAAAACTCTTAGCATTTATTGAACAAACTAGTGTAGTCAATATGTCATGTACATTTCCGTTATGAATTTTATGAATTTACGGCAATGGGCATGAAACAATGGTGATAAGATTTCAATTACAATTGTAGCAGAATATTGTGAGCTAATGTGGCAAATTCATCAATTATAAAAAACGATATATGACCATATTTTAGGGGTATCACTTTTTCTACAACACGGTGTACAGGCCACATAAAAAGCTCACATAATTTGACACCGAAAGGTATTCGATTAGGCGTAAAATTCGTCAACTGTACGTTTAAGATTCATGTCCACTGACCAAAATGTTCCAGACTGCTCGATCATGTAAGATGCTAAAGAAATTGTCCAGTTCTAATGCTTACTGCACAAAAACTGGTTTCTCAAAATTTGCAATTTTGAAGCCCACATGTAGTCTCATATTTTCTGTCAATGTCTAGATTGCTGGTTAACCTGTGCACAAGCTGGTCAATTCTAGCCTACAATATTGCTTTAAAAGAAGTGGGGCGTTTTTTCATGAGTGGGTCAGAGTTATATACTGTACTAGTAACGATCATCTCTTTTGAGGTCTATTCTAAATTTATAATGCATCTGTAATGCATTCGAAATGTAGCCTAACGCCATAGGCCCGTAATGCAGGGGTTCTCAACCTGTGTTCCGCGAAACACTGGTGTTCCGCGATGAGTAGTCACCACTCACCAGGTAGCAACCAGGTGTTCCGCCAACCAAACAGAAGAAAAATTAAAATATTGATGCCAAAATTTGTTATCAAAGGTCATTCATAGTTAGTCTTCACCAAAGTCCCAGTCATTGTTATTGCTTTGAGAAAAACCCAAATTCTCTCTATCGCTTCACTCGCGGAAACGCATTTCTATTCCCTATAGCCGAAATTTAGCGTTACGTCACGCCTGTCAATACCCCATTTCCACCTGCAGTTAATTTTCACACTTTCTCTATTCTCTCCTCCTTCCCCCTCCCTCGAAGCGTGACGTAGGCTACTTAGTGGACGGGCCTTAATTAAGCACCCTTTTTCAAACGTTTAAGCACTACTCGTTATCAAACTCGTTGCTCCCGTAGGGCGCCCTGTGACTTGGTGTTCCCCGACCTTCATTACGTTAATTAAGTGTTCCCTGTAACGGAAAAGGTTGAGAACCCCTGCCGGAACGCCATGTCAATGTTAACAGTTAATGACTATTTGTTAGATATTCCATAATTTATCAGAAACAAATACCGTAATTGCATTAATTAGAAAAACAGATGTTGTAGTAATGTAGTGAATATCTCGGGTCGGCTCGCGGACAGGGTCATAATCTGATTGACAAAATTAGGCAAAACAGTTTATCTAAAAGTAGTCAACGTTTTCCCCTTCCAAAAAGATCACAATGTTTCTAAATATAAAAGAAAGGTTTTGTAATCATTGAAATTACGATTTGAGCTTAGAAAAAATTCGAACAATGTTTTCCTTAAAAAGACGACTGGGTAATGAAACGAATGACAGAGCAAATTACTTCGTTTGACAAATAGTGATTGAATTTGTTTTGATAATATTTTTTCGTTGCGACGGTATTTACTGTATTTACAGCAAAATATTACGCCTTCAATCTACGTTCTGCGATGTTGACGGAGGTTTTGCTGTTAAATTGCCGTTTTGTATTTCGTTGTACGAAATAATGCTGCCGAGAACAGTTACAATTTTTTTTAATTGCAGTAGTCTTGTCAAGAATTTAAGTTCTAGCATAGATCTATCATTCCTGATGCACATTTGTTGCTTTAAGTACGTTGCAGTAATAATCCTTCTGTATGCAGTATAAGCTATTCTATTTTTTGCAGAATATTAGGTTGAGCAGTTAACATAATTATAGGTTTATATAAATTATGATAAGTATGTCGCTTTTTATACAGGTTCTATTACATGCCGCTGCTTTGTGACTTTCTCTTCCAATCATCTTTTAGTTTCAGTTCATTTTTTCGGAAGTTTGTCGTCTCGCAAGCGGGTGCATACACGAAAACAGGATCTTGCCATTTGGGCAATGGATAGAATTAATTTCGTGAATAGTATTCTTATTCAATAGTATTTCGTGTTGCTGTAAACAAACTAATTAGGGTTGACAGTGAAACACTGATATAGCCCTGACTTCTGAGAATATGAATGAATGAATGAATACATTTTAAACTCTCATTAGCATGTTAAAAAGGAAGTTCTATGTTATTTGCACGGTTTTAACTTCTGGTCGCCATTAACTTCTGGTGAACCAAAGTTTTTAACAACATCGTTGCAGTTGATAACAGATCAACAGTTAACGCTAACTACCTGTTAGCGTTAACTGTTAACAGTTAACGCTAACAGGTAGTTAACTTCCGTTAAGTAGCTTTATCAACGCTATTAACTTATTATATGACCAAACTTTGCGTAAAGAAATTGATATGGATTTAAAATCTTATACTAGTATTCAATCTTAGATGAATCGTGACCTGCATAATTTAAAAGTCGCCCTAGCACGAAGCTAGCACAGTGTTAAATAAGTGGTGCTGGCGGCTGTTAGCACGAACACCACACTACCACCACAAAATACGCCAGATTATATGCACGCAAAAATTTCAAGTTTTACAGTATATGAACAGCAAAGTTATACCACTAGCGCTTGCAAGATGTTAGGAGTAACACTACGTCTAGACTGTAGAGTAGAAACCTCAGTAGGGATTAACGCTGAGGTTAACACTGTGGACTAGAAAGCAAAAAACTGAGACAACTAACCTTGGTTTTCCTTATATTTCAGCATTCTGTGTTTATTCAAATGCTCGTTCAGTTGCAGTAAATCATAACTATAGCTCACAAGTCATTTTTCGCTACATTGAGACACTGCGCGTAGAACTTGCAAAGTTATGCAATCGTCATGTCGCAGTTTCGGAATAAGATCAACAGGCCTACGTACAATATGTTTCTTAGAATACTGGAGGCGTTTAGGAATTATTTTGGGTTGTCTTACAGCTAACATTCATCACATTCGCAATGTCATTAAACTTGAATTTAAATTAATAATGCGAAGTCGTTAGTCAAATATCAAGTCACGCGTTGTTGCAGTTACAACCGATACAAAGTTATTAAATATTTTAACGTCATTCAATCACACTCTTAACAATTCTAAATTAACGTCAGAAGCAATAAATATTAAACAAAATCGTGGCACAGTTTTGGTTACAAATAGCAAGTAGTTTGTTCTGTCCACTCCAACATTCAGCATTCAGAAGAGGACACTAAACAACGTCCTACGATGCAAATATCATTCGATGACTTCTCTTATGTGATATATATATATATATATATAATTATTATTTGTATTTAATATTACGGTGTGTCATTGAGTGGGGGAGAAAAGCCGGCAGCCCGACTAGCTTGCAGTATGTTCGCCTTGCCCATTGTCCCCGCTGCATAACTGCCGCCCATACTGACAGAGTCGTCGCAGCTCGCCATATCGTTGGCCGTGTTCATCACCCGCCGTTGGTTCCAGCGACGCAACGTTATAACTACGACGGCGATCAGACAGAGCGTTATCACGACCACCCAGGCGATGAGCGCGTAGAAGGAGATGGCGAGACGTCCGGTCGTCTGCTGGACGCTGTCCACGGACGCGTCCATGCCGCCCACCGTGTCGGCCACGTCGTTCATGAGCTGCGCGTCCTGCAGCGGCTGACTGGACGCGCCGAACAGCGTGACGCAGCGGTAGCCGCCGTACGTGTTGAGGCAGAGCAGGTTGGACGCATTGCAGATCGACGCGTTGAGGGCGCACTCGTTTATATCTAACACAAGTAATCGAACCTAACACTGTACACATGAACGTTTCGCGTGTCTATTATTTTGGCGAATTTCGCAAATCGATAAACCTCGCAAAAACTACAAGTGCAAAAATAAACCTGCGGAACCTACAGTTAACGCCAACACCACGATCGAAATGATGCATCATTTAACGCGGTGGAAAGTATATAGACTTGCTTCATATTTTCAGGAATTGGAGCCGGGATAATTTGACATAAAATCTTTAAATTTCAAGTAAACGTAATCCTGTTTTCAAAAGTTATATAAGTTCTTGCAAAAAAGTTCAAAAAACGATATTAACTGCAGCATCATAAAGCTTACTGATTGCATTTAAATTAGATTTACATCTAACATTTGCTAACGGGATCATTCTGTTGCTCAAACTTGTTTCAGTTTTTCGTATTCTCCCAGTAGCAGGTCCCCGATGTAGTCCAGTGTCGTTATTAACATACCGATGGGATTATTACCGAACCTGAACTTAAATTCAGAAATAGTTTAAACTTGATCTATATAAGATAAAGTTTGAGCTCGTTATTCAGTCTACCGTCGCAGTCCTTGCGGTTGAGCGAGAGGAAGAAGCCGTCGTTGCAACCGCAGTGATCGGGCTGACCGCCGCTGCCTCGTATGCACTTGTACGGACAGCCGCCGTTCTTCACCGTGCAGTTGACCGTGCGGTTTGTGCCTATCTGAATTGTAGCTGTGCAGCAAAAAAATTCATATTTCGTATATAATTTGTGTATATTTTATTTTTATTTTTTCACATATATTACATCAGAACAAAATACGGACACATACATAAATTGCATATGACGTAACGAGGTTAAGCAAAAAGAGATAATATATCCCCGAGAAGGCTTGCGCCTATACCTAACCCCTACAGCGCAGTTACAATTCCACATCAAGTAGTTGTGTATAAGCAAAAGTAACCGGACAAGAAGAACATACAAATGAACACTCCAAAGAAACCTATGAATTTGCTATGACACAAAAAAACTAATCTCCTTTTTATCCTGTAATCTGTTAATGTCCGTGTTTTCACACAGGTTTACATGTATTCGCCCTCATCAGGACTGCTGGAGCTGGGTCTTTATGGCAGGATGCGCTTCCTGAGTCCAGCCAAATAAATAATTGTCTGACAGGGGTTTGCAACTAGCGACACTTATGTGTTTAACAGCTTTGCTGAAGAGCCTATAACGCATGGTTTCATAGTTGAGGGCGCTGGGACTTGAACCCTGGTCCTCTGGACTCGGTCTGACGCCTTAACCACTACACCACCACAGCGCCTCGCTGTCACTGCTGAATTTGCTATGACACAAATATAACTAACACAGTTATTATGCGTCAATTTTGTGTGTAATGGCATAATTGTGCATATAATTACGCTACACGTAATATACACATAATTTTGTGTATAATAACACTACAAACCTATTAATCAACTGTCTATTGCATAATAAGGTAAATTATATTTAAACTGAACAGCCAGCCGACCTTGCTCACTCTGGTCACCAAAGTGGCCACTTGTTTCACTGTGGCCCATACATTGCTAATCAACTGCAAGCTAGCTCAATTGCCAGATTTTCTGCCAAGAAAAGTGCAATAAATGCCACATCACGCGTAAATGTCACATTCTTAGCAGGTAATCCGGCCATTATGCCAACTTGTTGCGGTTAATTCGGGTAAGGGCCTAGATGGCGCCAAAATCGATTTATGCTAGCAATCATAGTGTAAATGAATTTTTTGCATTACTCTCGTACCTATGTTATACTCCACTTGTTATACTCCACATCAAATAACAATGGGTGTGTTTTTTTAGCTAGCGCTACCCGATAGCGCAACACTTTGAGCGTCACGGGCTGTTGTTTTTATCTGGCGCTACGAGTAGCGAAGGCAGCAAACATAGCGGAAAGTTAAGGTCGCTACCTTCCACTACTCTCTTAATACAGCCTATTATCACTCAATTGCCCGTGTCGTTCACAGATCTTATCCTGTATCAGTTTAGGTTGCTTACGTCATCAATGCAAATCTATGAGCAAAGCCATAGCCAGCCAGCAGCGCGACGTGTGCAACGACTTGGGTGCAACTGACCAATAGTAGGCTCTTTAACATTCATTTTTGCTACGGGTAGCGAAGTGTTTTTTAACCTAGCGTTTCGCTACGTAGCGCACTTTTCGTAGCTCTAGTTTAAAAAACATACCCAATGGCAAGCAAAGAACATAACAGGCAACGGCTAACAATGGTTAACATGTTAACACTTCAACCAATAAGTCATCCACAATTTCATGCACTGTGCTTCCTCTTCTTGCTTCTCAATACAACACATCGTTAGCATGTCTACAAACAGCGCAACTTTAAAATCATCTCAGAATCATTATCTAAGAAGATGAAGAACTCTGACCAGCGGAGGCGCAGTTAAGTTGGTTGGGCTGCAGCAGATACCCTGCTCTGCAGCCGCACTGGTAGCCGGTGGGCAGGTCCGTGCAGCTCTGCTCACAACCCCCGTTGTTGTAGTTGCATTCATTGAGAGCTGCGCAACGTATCCAGCACAGCTCTCGTACAACTTACAACGATCTCTAACTGACCGGCAAGGCACGTGTTTCGCATTCACGTTTAGGCTAAACGAATTTGAAACCCAGGAACAAACATAATTGAAATTTGGATGGCGAGGGCAATAAAATACTTTACTAGGGAACTTCCATCGTTTACATGTAGACATCTGATGCACGTAATCCATAACTTAGTAGGCTTACATCTATAACATACACACACACGCACGTTTTATGGACGCATTCCCCGCTAACGCGAGGGTAGGCTATTTGCAGCCACGGACACCCGGCACCCACCTTAACCTATCCGTCGCATCCTCACGTTTTAATCCTTTGGCTTTCATATTAGGCCACACTCCATCAAGCCTTTCCACATCGCTTCCTATCTTCCTCTACGTCTTTTTCCATCCACCTAACAATGGCACCAATCCGGCGTTCAATTGTTCACAGGCTTCAACCAAACTAGTCAGCAGCTGAACACGACTGTCATATATATGCGATACGATACGCTCTAGCTATGTACACAATAATAAATAGTTTTTGACATCATTCTTATGGACGTGGACATGGCGGTATAGGCAAGCCTGTAAAGCCATGTCCACGTTAGCACGAATTAGATGTTTATCCCGGAGCTGGGTTTTTATGGCCGGATGCCATTCCTGTCGCTAACTCGAATAATAAATTACCCTGGACGATGATTATCAGCTAGCGACAATGTTGCTGGCGACGGGACTCGAACCCAAATCTCTGGACTCTCTGTACGATGCCTTTACCACAACATCAAACATCACAGCGCCTCGCTCTGTGGACACTCTGTCACTGCAGTTTGCTTACTGGACTCAACGAAACGAAAGTTCTAAATTTGTTAACTAATCCTAACCAATACTAATGCCTAATCTCCACCCAAACTGGATAACGCAGCTTAATGTCAAACAAAATTTGCCTACTTGAGGTGAGATTGAATTCTTTCCATTTTCATTATAAATACATCATTAAAACAATACTGTTAAACATGAAATTTTTGATGCATGTAATTTTAGGGGTTTTGCCTCTGTCTCCTGCACTCAATTTTCACGTTTTTGGGGATTACCCAATCCCCATTATATAGGCTTCAGCTTCAGCAACTTTATTTTGGCGCACGCAATTTTTGCAAATTTTGCGGACTCGCAAAATTTGCACAAAATTACGTGAACGTCAGAAATAGACGTTTTACAGTAATGCCAAATAGAGATTGGTGCAGGCTGTCAGTGGGACGTACTCAAGGGGAGTCACTATATGCTGTATATTAAGGCACGTATGGAGACAACAAGGGCGGGGCTTGGCCCACGGGCCAAACCAATTACCAACCGTCAACAATTGATTGACAGGGTCATGACCCATTCATATTCAATCAAAATGATTAACAATTATTACCCATAATGCTAATCAACTTCCGTTTTTGCTAAAAGCTCCTTCTTTCTGCCGCTGAGTCAGCTAGTATTGTGCACGATCTAATTGCATGATATCTATAGACATACTGCTGCACTTGAGTCCGTCGACGACGCGGACCTTCATGTAGGCGACGGTGCAGACACAGTAGGCCTGTGCGACGGGCACGCTCCCTGGCGTCTGACTCACCATCGCCGTGTCGCACAGGTCGTCACAGTTGAGCGCGCGACACTGCGGCGACTCCGCTGCGCGCACCAATCACAGCGCTCCAATCAGTGTCAAGGTAGCAGGCCGGCATAAAAAATGCACAATTCACTCTTGGTCTATTTTATATCTGCAAATTGATAAATGGTGCGCGTATATAACAAGAGAAGAAAAAGGGCGTCACTGTGGACTATGGACCACGGACCCTGGCGGCTGTCGGACCCCTGATGACGTCAGATCACGCAATAGGCCTCTCGCTCGGGCTTTGTAACCTTTGTCCTAGAGAATGCACCAGCACGTTATAGTGCAGCATGTTAGCCTACTGCTCCCTGCCGTGAAACTTCATGAAAGGATTATTTTCTGTCGGCCTGTATTATTACAGTACAGATTCAAATTTTAACATAGTGTCCCCTAGATAGATGTAAGCTGTAGCTTTGGCAACAGTAGACCCGACAGCTACGCAAACAATAAATCAAATTCTTCAGAGATTCGATACCACTACGCCACAGCGAGGCGCCGTGGTGTAGTGGTTAAGGTGTCGGACTTTGAGTCCAGACGACCAGGGTTCAAGTCCCCGCGCCAGCAACTATGGAACCATGCGTTACAGGCCCTTCAGCAAGGCTATTAAACACACAAGTCTCGCTAGCTGCTAACCCCGTGCCAGATAATTATTTATTTGGTTGGCGCCAGGAAGGGCATCCGGCCATAAAAACCCAGCTCTAGCAGTCCTGATCAGGGCGGGAAAAAACGTGCAAACCAATGTGAAAACATGGACGTTGACAGATTACATGATAAAAAGCAGGTTATTTAGTTTTTTCTTCAGTGATTCGATAGCACAGATTTAGCAGTCTTAGTTTCATAACAAGCTTATTTCAAGACAAGGCAAGAAATCAACAGGGGAGCCAATGGAATGCATATGGATTAGCACAATGACCAGGCTAATGTATTATACAAGGATTCCACACCTCCGGCATCTCCAAAGAGTCCCGAGGAGGCTCCCGGAGGTCCTGCAGGCCCAACGCCCCCTTGGCTGCCCGTCGGTCCCGCCTGGCCGTCTGATCCCCTGATGCCCGTTGCCCCGCTGGCTCCCGTCGCACCGCTGCGCCCAGTCGATCCAACCACTCCCGTTCTACCGGAGTTACCAATCATACCGGTGTAGCCGGTGAATCCCGTCGCGCCCGTTGATCCGTTGACGCCATATGCTCCTGGAGGACCAAGGACTCCCACCTGTCCCGTGGAACCGGTGAAGCCAACCTGTCCTGATGCTCCTTGCAGTCCAGTTCCGCCCTGAATGCCGGTGCCTCCAGTCATACCGGTTGCACCGGTGAAGCCCTGTATCCCCGTGGCGCCAGAAGCGCCGCTCGCCCCTGCTGACCCGGTGAAGCCGGTCGCACCCGTCGCGCCGTTAATTCCAGTCGCTCCGGCGATGCCGGTGAATCCAGAGGCTCCCGTCCTTCCATTGACCCCCGTCGCGCCGACGGGCCCTGTGCTGCCCGTGGACCCGATCGACCCTGAGGCGCCGCTTGCTCCCGTGCTGCCCACGGACCCCGAGGCTCCGATGGGCCCGGTGATGCCGGCGGGGCCCGTGCCGCCCGTCGCGCCTGTCGCGCCCCCGGTGCCCTGCGAACCTGTGGCTCCTGTCGCGCCGTTACGACCCGTGCCCCCCGACGCCCCGGGCGCTCCTGCCGGTCCCGTGGCCCCAGGGCCCCCGGCGGTACCGTCAGGACCAGCTATGCCGGTCGCCCCGGTGCGCCCAATGGACCCCGGGCCGCCAGACGCCCCGTTCGCGCCGCTCGCTCCCGTTGCGCCAAGCACACCAGGTCCCCCCGCTGACCCTGTGTCACCCGTGGCGCCAGGTGGGCCGAGGATGCCCGTCGACCCAGCCACACCATTCCTGCCGCTTGAGCCCGTGCTTCCCTGCACCCCTGTACACACAGCGCAGCGTGCAGAATACATAACGTCATCAAGAACATATTGCTGGTGTGAAAAGCAAAGCTTAAATAAAAAAAATTCTAGCCTGAAATCGCAACGTTTGAGGACCGAGCAGAAAAATAAGGTTTACTTCAATTTTTTTTGAAATAACTTATTGCTCAAAATAGCTAGAAATATTTTGGCACATCTATTCAAATTAGTAATAAATTGCTAACTGCTCTCAGCTCAATCGAACCAATGCCATTGAAGAATTAATCAATAGCCCTGACTGGTTTTCAATTCAGCGTTTTAAGGATTTTCAGTAATTTTCAATTAGATCTGACGACGAAGGATTTTTCGACGTCACCGTTAAATAATTCCCCCAAGAGCTACAGAAAATCTTGAAGGTTCGCTGCAGATCATCTTGTAGGCTATGAATCAAGCAATGACAAATAAATTGATACGGTAGTACATATAATAAAAAAATGATCTGTTTTTGACGTCCACTCTAAGGCGTTACAGGCAAGTAACTCCATGCCCGTGTCGATGTTGGTTATATGTCTATTTTGGAGCAGCGCTGAAGGGCCTGTGATGCAGAATTTCATAGTTGCCGGTGCAGGGACTCAAACCCAGGTGTCTGGACTTAAAGTCCGACGCCTTAACCACTACACCACGTCGCCTCGCTGTGGTGTTACATGCATACTATGTAAGTAAAACGATGAGATCTAATAAGCCATGCAGAATGATGCAGGTCCTACCTGCTGACCCTGAGTTGCCCGTTATCCCGGTGGCCCCAGTTGCGCCGATAGTGCCCCCGCTCCCCGCTGTTCCCGTGGCGCCAGTGTCCCCAAGCTGTCCCGCGGGTCCCGCCACGCCAGGGGCACCCGCGGCCCCCGCTGACCCACTGGACCCTGACGGCCCGGAGCCACCAGTAGCTCCCGCTGGCCCAGTATTCCCCTGGCTCCCTGCTGCGCCCGCGGACCCAGCCTGACCGGCCGCCCCTGCGGGCCCGGCTGCCCCTGGTCCGCCACTAGCCCCAGGAGTGCCCGAGCTCCCTGCCACTCCACTGACGCCACTAGAGCCAGTGAAGCCCGTCCCTCCAGTCGAGCCGGGTCCCCCAGCCACGCCTGTGAAACCAGTGTCCCCGCCACCGCCGTTGGTTCCCGGAGCTCCGTTGGGTCCAGCGACGCCCGCCGCTCCACTCGGGCCCGCAGACCCCACCGACCCTGTGGCGCCAGTTCGCCCCCCTGTTCCTGGTCCTCCCGGAGACCCGGTCTGCCCAGTACTTCCTGTCGGTCCGGTCGCTCCCGTACCGCCCAGGCCACCAGCAGTTCCAGAACTGCCTGTGCTCCCCTGAGGCCCAGACGATCCCGTGGCGCCAGTCCTCCCGTTAGTGCCCGCCGTTCCAGAGGACCCTGCAATACCTATGGATCCAGTCGGACCAATATTTCCCGACGCTCCAGGGAGTCCTGTCGCTCCACTTCCTCCCGTACGTCCGGAAGATCCCGTCGCGCCAGATGCGCCCTGCGACCCTGGCTGACCCGCAGTGCCTGACGACCCTGGTGTTCCACTTGCCCCACTAGGACCCGCCTGACCGGTGTTGCCGGTCGGACCAATTGCGCCCTGAGGACCGGTCGCTCCACTCAGTCCGGTAATACCCGTAGCACCCGCGTCACCCTGACTGCCAGTGGCACCAGTTTTGCCTGACAGACCGGGGAAGCCAATCTGCCCTATAACTCCAGTAGAGCCTACTGTTCCAGCCGCTCCCATGACTCCGGGTGGACCGGTGGAACCCATCGGTCCAGTGAATCCCGCCGCTCCTTGTGATCCACTCGCGCCAGTGGGTCCCGGAGCCCCAGAACCTCCAGGCTGACCATTCACTCCAGTTCCTCCGGAGGATCCGGGTTGCCCAGGAAGCCCAGCGCCCCCACTCGATCCTGCAGCGCCACTACTGCCCGTGGGTCCCGTGGCTCCCACTACCCCAGGCAGGCCAATGGCGCCAGAGGACCCAGTCCAGCCGGGCTGGCCAGGCTGTCCCGCCGAGCCCACTGAGCCAGCAGGGCCCGAGCTGCCCGTGGCCCCCACTGACCCCACGGGTCCCGTCCCCCCGGCCTGTCCCGACGCTCCAGTTGATCCCGGGGCGCCCCCAGGCCCTGTTGCTCCGCTGGCTCCAGTCACACCCCGCGGCCCACTCCCGCCGCTCGCCCCTGTTGCACCCTGCGGCCCCAGGGACCCAGGGGCCCCTGCAGGACCGGCGGGGCCTAGTGAGCCCCCTGATCCGGAGGCTCCAGTGCCGCCCGGCGCTCCGTTGGCGCCGCTGACCCCGGCCTGGCCGACCTGGCCGGTGGACCCGGTGTTACCTATGATGCCCTGTGCTCCAGATGAGCCGGTAGGCCCTGGGGCGCCGGACCCTCCTGTGCTACCTGCAGCACACACAGACCTAAACTAACTAACCACCTTTTTGTCGTCTAGTCTGTTTATGTCCATGCTATCACACGGGCTTAGACGTTTAAGCCCTGAGGACTGCTGGAGCAGGGATTTTATGACCGGATGCGCTTCCTGACGTCAATCAAATAAATAATTATCTGGCACAGGGTTAGCAGCCGGCGACACTTAAGTCTTTAACAGCCTTGCTAAAGGGCCTGTTACGCTTGGTTTCAACTTTCATGTCATGCTCTCATGTCAAAAAACAGTGAAAGCGTTTTTTGGCCATATGGGCAATCTGCATGCTGTAGAAGAAATGATGGCTTAAAAGTATACCCTTGTACAAAATGTACAACTTACAACGCGTTATATACGTAGTGCCGAAAATGACCTTCCTGAAAAAAATTAGGACGATTTGCACCCCTCCACTTTTGCAACGCTGGCTACGCCCCTGTCTGTTATAAAATTCGATCTCAAAGCATAGATGATGCATTTTTGCATTATAAATTGTTGATTATATTGCTACCCCACAAAATGATGGTTTTATATTTTTACATGAATTTGATGCTGATGCTGTTTCACTAATTTATTGCGGTATTACACTAACTTCTATGCGCTGACTGCTATGTATTCAAGTCTTTCAAATAGTAATCAATCAATTCCATTGCCCTGGTAATATTCTGGTTAAACGGGAAGTTAGATAGTGGAAGATCATGGACAAATTTGGTACAAAATTTGAGAGAGTGAATCAGAAAGACATACCAGGAGTAGCTGCACAGCACTTATTACAGGCTAACTTCCTACAAAAGACTAGAAAAAATTCAAATAATTGATGAAGAATTGGTACAAATATAGGACAAATGAATTAAACTAGTTTAACACAATCGACAGAGCACCTTGTATCCCAGTCGCTCCCTTGGGTCCAACTGTTCCCGACGCGCCCGTCGGTCCTGGCAGCCCGCTCGCCCCAGGGACCCCACTCCTGCCCGAGAAGCCCGTCCCCCCAGCGGGTCCCGGCGCGCCTGTACTGCCCGAAGCCCCCTGCGCGCCGGGTGTGCCCGCGGTCCCGCTCGCCCCCGTGGCGCCGGACGAGCCCGCCGCTCCAGGCTGCCCCACGGCGCCCGATGCGCCCGTCGGCCCCGTGCCCCCTGACGCACCGTTTACCCCCGCAGCTCCAGGTGTTCCGCTCGCCCCAGCGGGACCCGTGCCGCCCTGACTGCCTGCTCCGCCAGTCGCACCCACCGCCCCAGCTGCGCCCGACTGCCCAGGGGCGCCCTGAGGCCCGGAGCTGCCAGACGGGCCGGCCGGGCCGGGCTGTCCTATAGAGCCAGCACTGCCTGTCGCACCGGCGGGCCCCACCACTCCCACGCCTCCAACTTGGCCGGGCGCGCCGGCAAGCCCCGCCGGGCCCACAGCGCCCGAGGGACCAGACGCGCCGGTGAAGCCCTGCGGACCACTGCTACCCGAGGCGCCTGCAGCACCTCCCGTGCCCTGCAAACCTGTCGCCCCGGTGCTCCCCGGGGTGCCAGACGCTCCGACGGCTCCTGGAGTCCCATCCCTGCCGGCGGTGCCCGCCGTTCCAGACGCCCCGGTCGCCCCTTGAGAGCCCGACGCGCCGCTAGGGCCGGGGAGGCCAGTGAAGCCGGCAGAGCCTGAAGCGCCCGGCGCCCCCACAATTCCCTGCGCCCCCGCCGGTCCTGAAGCGCCAGAGGCCCCTGCGGGCCCAGTAAACCCTTGCGGGCCTGAGGCGCCAGAAGCACCCGTAAACCCTGCACTTCCCGCTGCTCCCGGCGCGCCACTAGATCCAGAGGCGCCGCTAGGCCCCGCCGGACCCGGCGCGCCCGACTGACCAGCCCCCCCTATTGTTCCCGTAGAACCAGTTGCTCCAATGATGCCGGTAGCCCCAACGCTTCCCTGGGCCCCAGCGGTGCCAGCAGGACCCGTGGATCCAGTAGCGCCTGTGCTGCCGCGAGGGCCGCCAGTGCCACTGACCCCAATGGGACCGGTGGCCCCAGCGACCCCAGGCTGACCAGAGGGTCCTGTGTTACCAGTGGCTCCCAGTACGCCGGTCGGGCCGTTGCCTCCCCTCTGCCCCGTGGCTCCGGTGGGTCCTGTTGCGCCTGCCGACCCTGTGCCACCTGCACGCAGAATGCGCAGCAGCTGTCTTAGCCTAACAGAGCACTAGACAAATGAATTTGTCCGATGTCTTCAATATAACAGAAGCGTTTATTGCTAATTTGAATTGTTTGAAAATCCATTCAACACTAGGTCAAAAACCTTCAAATATTTTGTATATTCGAGGCGCTTTTTTCAAGGCGCTGTGGTGCAGTGATTAAGGCATCGGACTTCAAGTCCAGAGGACCAGGGTTCAAGTCCCCACGCCGGCAACTATGAAACCAGGCATTACAGGCCCTTCAGCAAGGCTGTTAAACACACAAATGTTGCTAGCTGCTAACCCCGTGCCAGATAATTATTTATTTAGTTGGCGTCAGGAAGGGCATCCGGCCGTAAAAACCCATCTCCAGTAGTCCTGATCAGGGCAGGCGAAAACGTGTAAACCTGTGTGAAAACAGGACATTAACAGACTGCACGATAAAAAGTAGATTAGTTAGTTAGTTAGGTTGTTCCAAGCTTCAAAAGTATTTTTGCCCTTCAAATCAATATTCTCATTAGGTGTATCAGAATATTAATCATGAATGAATACAGTGCACGTACCAGAAGCTCCTATTGGTCCGGCCGGCCCTGCGCTCCCAGCGGCGCCAGGCTGTCCGGTCGCCCCGAGCGGTCCTGCCTGACCGGACGCACCAGATGCTCCAGTGGCCCCCACCCTCCCTCCTGTCCCCTGCAGCCCTGTCGCGCCCTGAGGCCCCTGCGGTCCCGAGACCCCGGACGCCCCGGACACGCCTGCTGCTCCTGACCCTCCAGGCAGCCCAGTAGCTCCCACTGGGCCGCTGGGGCCCGCCGCCCCTATGACCCCACTAGGACCGCTGCTGCCAGTGTCCCCAGCCTGTCCTGCTGGTCCTGTGAATCCTGTACCGCCAGCCACGCCCGTCGCGCCAACACTGCCTGGCGTACCAGTGACCCCCGCCCCGCCTGTAGCTCCGACTGGCCCTGACGGACCCTGCGGGCCGGACTGGCCGGCTGAACCTGCACCCCCTGGGGCACCAACACTACCCGTTGCACCAAGCACCCCGGGCGCACCCACTGCACCCGAAGCACCGACGGACCCAGGCTGCCCGGACTGTCCTATGCCGCCGGTTGCCCCAGACTGCCCTCGTGGTCCTGGTGCGCCGGATGACCCTGAGCTGCCAGTCGCTCCGAGGGCACCCGAGGCGCCTATGGCTCCTGCTAACCCTGAGGCCCCAACACTTCCAGGCGCTCCCGCATTACCCGATGAGCCCGTGAATCCTGTGGCCCCTGGAGTACCACTAGCACCCTGCGTCCCCGAGGCACCAGCAGGCCCCGGTGCTCCACTGGTCCCTGTCGCTCCTATGCTCCCTGCCTGACCAGCTGGGCCAGTCCCCCCCGTGTTCCCAGCCACACCTGTCGCCCCATTTGGTCCCGCTGCTCCAGAGCCGCCCGTGGATCCAGCGAGCCCCGTCGCTCCCACTGACCCCTTGGCCCCCGACGCGCCTGTCGCCCCCAGGCTGCCGGAAGCCCCGGTGGCTCCATTGCTCCCTGACGCTCCTGAGGCTCCCGGAGCGCCTGACGCTCCAGACGATCCTGTTGTCCCGGACGCCCCTGTAGCGCCCGCCGCCCCGGCAGGTCCGGCAGCGCCAGCGACACCAGACCCTCCGTTAGCCCCTGCAGGGCCCGTAGCACCCGCAGGCCCCGTGGCCCCACCAGGTCCCGAGGCGCCCGTGTCACCCTGCTGACCAGCAGCGCCCGCCGGTCCACTCGCCCCCGCCGCCCCCGCCGCTCCACTGGCGCCCGATGCGCCCGTTGGCCCGGTCGCCCCAGGGGAGCCAGACGGCCCGGCTAATCCCGAGGCCCCTGTTCCGCCCGCAACACCGCTAGCACCAGTCGACCCCGCCACCCCTGTTGCACCAGGCCCGCCCGCCTGTCCCACCGCTCCTGTCCCACCTGTCGACCCTTGCTGGCCAGTGAATCCAAACTGACCAGTTAATCCGGTTGCCCCAGGGGCACCAATCAAGCCAGGTGACCCAGAGGGGCCAGTAGCACCAGGCGCTCCAGTCGAGCCAGCAGGCCCTGGCGCGCCGCTCGTCCCACTGGCTCCCGGAGCCCCTCCAGGCCCTGCGTCCCCTGTAGCGCCAGCTCCTCCGCTAGCTCCAAGCCCTCCCTGAGGCCCTGCAGCTCCAGGGGCTCCAGAGCCCCCAGTCGCGCCGGCGGCTCCGACTGAGCCAGTTGCTCCGTTCGTCCCCGGGGCCCCTGTGCCGCCGGCCTGCCCTGGCTGACCTGCAGTCCCCGTAGCGCCCACAGGTCCCAGGGTGCCGCTCGCCCCAGTGCTCCCTGCAGGACCCTGCGCCCCAGGCTGTCCAGCCGCCCCATCCCTCCCGGGCTGCCCTGACGTACCGGACGCCCCAGCTGGGCCCGGCGCGCCTATCTGTCCAGATCCGCCGGCTTGCCCCTGTGGCCCTGCCGAGCCTGGCGCGCCCGCAACGCCAGCCGGGCCAGCCCCACCTGACGCACCGGTCACACCAGTACCACCACTAGCGCCGGTACCGCCCTGGGCCCCCGACACCCCTCCTGCACCCGCTGCACCCGCCGGGCCGGTAGCACCCGTCGCTCCCGCTGGGCCTGATGGACCCGCACTGCCCGTCTGTCCGGGGGCACCACTCGCACCCGCGGGGCCAGGCCCTCCTGCAGCACCGGACTGACCGGGCTGACCTGACGCTCCCGAAACACCACTGCTTCCCGTCGAACCTAGCACAACATTAATACGCATTAATTAATGTTGCCAGGCAGCAAACAAAGTTACGCTGATTATATAACAAAAATATACACCGTGTCCCGATAAAAATTATAGCACTTTAAGCTTGTCATAACTCGGTCGAAAGTTGTGAGATTGATCAAAAAATGTACACACAGCAACTGTGAAATTTCTAGAAAAATGTGTCTAATTTTGATAATATTAAATCTGTTTAAAAAGTGCGGAAAAAAAGTTTCCAACATTAGTTGTTGAGTATTGTGCCCTTACAGTCCAGTGAGGACCAAGCAGACCATAAATTCAGTCACAACTTATGTTCAAAGTGTCCTCCTTGTCTGCATCCACATTAGGCCTACAGAAGACGTGGCTATATCCGCTCTACCCTCAGATAGGGAGTGTGGATATCTCTACTTGAGGAACGTATTTATCATAATGGAATTTGTAGGTTAATCATCCGTCGACTCGTAGGCATGCTTGAAAAATGGCAATCGTTTGATCACAAAATCATGGATCAGGCAATCGAACAGTGGCGTCCCCGTCTTCAGTCATGTGTACGCGAACGAGAAGAACACTTTGAAGCTGTGACTCAATTTCTGGACTGCCTGTTTGCAACTTGACAGTTACGCACACAGTACGCAGCACCTAATGTTGGAAACTTATTTTCAGCACGCCTTCAAAACAGCCATAATTTAGTCAAAATTACTCACAATTCTTTACAAATTTCCAGGTCGGTGTCGATACAGCTCCAGTTGTGTGTAATATTTCAGACCAATGTGAAAACTTTCGACTCAGTTGTGACAAGTTCAAAGCATTATCACTTTCATCGGGACAGTGGCATCAAATGGAAAGGCCATATAATTGCAACAGGCGACAAGAAACCAAATCTGTAAAGAGTTCCGTAAAAGATGTCTCCAGAATAAAAAGAAATTTTCACCAAAGTAGTGAATCGATGCTTTACAAGGAACGTTTCGATGCCTATCGTACTTAGCACTGTCGTGGAACATCCTATCGTTCCTGGATAACCTGTCCAGACTTAAATTTTAATTATAATTAAATTATAATTTATTGGGAGCGTGACTTTTAAATTACTAGCTAAAAAGTTCAAAACTGCATTTGTTGACTTCTTCGACTTCAACTTCAACTTCACTACTGCACTCCACCCTAATGGATGATTATTGGCTGACGAAATTAAGCACATTTGCCAAGGGTGCACGAAGTGACTCGAAATCTTTTCCCGTGGCCGGGGTTCGAACCGACTCTCTGCCACACTCACAATCCGAAATCCGCGCCTTAGACAACTCGGTCGCAACGCTTTGCCGCTTGCCTGTTGACTTGATATTCGAACACATCAAATGTGCTTTCAAAAATGATTTCAATTCAGACTGTTGGCCTGATTATTGTCAGGCCTCACTTACCCCATATTGTAGTGAAGCCGATTTAGGTGCAAAATTTTTGATGAAAGCGCCAAGAACGTCAGGCATCAAAAGTTTCTTGTAGAGACTTCATGATATTGCCTTAACATGGCATTTTCAGTTTTGGAAATTCTGCAACTTGTAAATGCAAAAATATTTTCTTTTGAAAATCATAGCGCTGCAAATTTTTTTCTTAAATCAAATAATCAATTAATCGATAATCGCGGTGGGTAGGGACGCTCGCCGACGGTCGATGGAGTGGGGATAGGGAGGGGCAGGTATAGCGTCGCCTCGGGGGAGGGCCAAGACGGGCGACTTCCCGGTTTGAACTTAACTCTGTACACCACTCCTATCTTTGGCACTCAGTTCCCTCTAAGGAGCCGCCGTTTTAATCATGCTATTTTTGACATCGCTGTCAAGTCTATATGTTTTTACAGCATAATTGAACGGTCTTTCTAATTAATTGTAAATAAGCAGTGTAAATAGATTAACAGGATTTTAAGTTGCATTTTAGATTTCATTTTAATTCCATCCATTCTCTAATGTACTCACATATTTTATCGTACGCTAATATTGTGAACAACGCTGAAATATTAAACATTATATATGAAGTATTAAATACAACGCTGAAAATTGTTAAAAAAATCAATCGATAATACATCAATCTTTAAGAGTGATGGATTTATCATGATCTCGTTAGGATGCATCCTCTAAAATGATGCAATTTCTGTAAGAATGATCTTCCTGCCGATGTCTTTTTTTCGCGCGTCACAATTCATCTGCACGGCATTTAACAACATCAACACTAAACCTTCGAAGATGGATTTGGGATTTTTCTTTTTAAATCTAAGGCGCAGCGAGGTTACGACGTTTGCTTAACGAGCCAGGGGCCTCATTTACGTACATTGCTTAAGATTTTCTGAAATTTGATCTTAACTGAAATTTAAAACAAATAAAGTACATTCGCCAACCGCTGTGGCATCATCATTCTGTTTGCGCGCGACTGTGCGGAGTTTCCAATAAAAGATAAGATTTGCCTAAGATTCTCTTAAGACAATCTTAGGACTAAGATTTGCATAAGATCGCTTCCTGAACGAAGCCCCAGGACTACAATAATAGCGCATGCATAAGTCAGGCTTACATTTAGTTATCAGTCACTGAATATTTACTGTCTGATACTCATACGTCTAATTTTCATGTTAAGTATATTCCTCGTTAATAGCATATATTACGCAAAAAGCATTTAATGTATAATTACTATCGGTTGCACATCAGCCCACTATATTAAAACTTTTTGCGTAATATTTGATATTCTTAATTATTTATTTTGTTGCGCGTATCTTATCTGCTTCTTTTAAGGAAAACAGAAACCTAACATTAATTTGAGAATAGTGGAGAAACACATGTGTCAACACAAAACTGAGAACACATCTCACCGGGTGCCCCTGTAGGTCCACTGAATCCTGTTCCGCCCGCAGGGCCAGTGGCTCCCGGCGACCCTGAGGACCCAGACGCTCCACTAGGTCCCGCCTGTCCCGCAGGCCCCGCCGGGCCTGTGTTTCCCGTCGCTCCAGTCCCCCCACTTGCCCCCGAAGCGCCCGGCGCGCCGAGGGAGCCCGTCGGGCCGATAGGCCCAGCGCTGCCCGGCGCGCCCGTAGAGCCCTGCGACCCTGACGCCCCACTCAGCCCAGTGGCGCCTGTGTTAGCAGCAATGCCCGCCGGACCCGTGGCCCCAACTCCCCCAGTAGCCCCGGTGAACCCCACGCCCCCGTTGGCGCCAGGCTGCCCCGCAGTTCCTGTGCCTCCGGTGTTTCCGGTCGCCCCCGGCGTGCCCGACGCCCCTATTGTTCCTATCGCTCCAGTCGCCCCCACAGGGCCCTGCTGTCCACTAGCGCCCGCCGCCCCGACACTGCCTGGTTGACCCGTTGATCCGGTCGCGCCACTCTGACCCCGGGGCCCAGACTGCCCGGAGGCGCCCGTCTGCCCCAGTGATCCCGTGGCGCCCGTCGCCCCTCCTGGGCCCGGGGAGCCCGCAGCGCCCGAGACTCCAGTCGCGCCAACAGTCCCAGAGGAGCCGACGACCCCTGAGGCGCCAGTGAAGCCAGCTGGTCCGCTCGCCCCCGTGGCGCCGTTGGGACCCGACTGCCCTGTCGCCCCCGGTGCGCCACTGGGTCCCTGTTGCCCGCTGCTGCCCGAGGCCCCCACACTACCAGTGCCGCCCGCCAACCCTGCCAATGCAGATATTGGCTTTAGCAGACAAAATAAAATGGATTAATAAGTTACCAGATGCGACACCAGCAAAAATTGTAAATCAAAATTTTTTTTAATAATATTGAGTTGCATTTGAACTTTAGTATTGATACACTACTTAAACCCACATTTATCAATTTAAAATTCTGTGATCAGAATTTTTTTTATAGATATCTCTAAACTAAAGAAATAAATCTTAAATATCTGTAGTTTTTCAGTCCATTTTTGAATTGTGTCAGCTTTTAGATGTTTGAAATCTACTCGTACTTGTATTCACTGATATAAGCAAATCTCAACCTGAAGATCCTGTGACTCCGGGTGCCCCTGATCCCCCGGTGCTCCCAGGCGCTCCCGAAGCGCCCTGTAGTCCAGACGCCCCTGGAGACCCAGCGGGCCCTGTGCCACCTGAGGCACCGACCGTGCCAGGCAGGCCGCTCGCACCTGCCAAGCCCGTAGCGCCTGTTCCTCCCACCTGTCCCGAACTTCCAACGGACCCTGGAGAGCCCGATGTTCCAGTTGCTCCAGATGATCCCGCCGGCCCCGCTGGCCCGGTGGATCCCGTTGGCCCAGATGGCCCAGCCGCTCCGGCAGCTCCTTGCTGCCCAGAGCTCCCAGGCTGCCCTGTGCTGCCGCTGGCGCCCGATGTCCCTGTAGCGCCAGAAGGTCCCGTTGCCCCGGAAGCGCCCGTCGACCCGGGTGCTCCGCTCGCTCCAGTTGACCCCGCCGGCCCCACCGCGCCGCTCGCGCCCGTGGAGCCTGCCTGTCCTGAGGAGCCAGAGCTGCCCGCAGACCCTGACGCGCCCAGAGCTCCCGAGGCTCCCGTGGCTCCCGTGCCGCCAGAACTTCCTGTCGCGCCCGCAGCTCCTGCCAGCCCGGTGCTCCCTACTCCACCAGCCTGTCCCGTCGCTCCTGCCGGTCCCTGTGATCCTGACGCTCCAGTGGCGCCCACGCTGCCAGCCGGTCCCGCCGGTCCCACTGATCCTATCGATCCCACGCTGCCGGAGCTTCCCGTAGCACCGGACTGCCCTGTGGGTCCCACGGGACCGCTCGCTCCAGTGAAGCCACTTGGTCCAGTCGAGCCCTGAGCTCCGGTTTGACCTGGGGCTCCGGTAGCACCATTAGCACCACTTGATCCAGATGCGCCTACAAACACGGCGCATTTCATTGGACTTGCAAATATTAACTCCACATTGTATTGCTGCATTCAGCACTCAGTGCTACATTTCTCACTTTACTATTTTAATTAACCATGCGCAATGAAGAAGCAGTTGTTTATTCGGCTGTTAGATAACGATGTGCAATTTAAGGATGGAAACTACGAGTCTAGGATCCTATACATTTGTATTTCTTATTGAATAAATTTGACAAAGTGAATAATGGAAAGAGAGAAGAAATTTGAGAATATTGATAGACAAATTTGTGACGAAAGAAAAAGTTTATCATTGTCCGTGAAACTGGACTGTTTGACATCGTGAATGAAGGTGCACAACAACTCTATTTTACCGCTCTGCCCGGCGGGGCCCACTGCCCCCGAGGCACCCACGCTCCCTGCTGCCCCTGAGCTGCCTGCCTGTCCTGTGGCGCCAGACAGCCCGGCTGCCCCCGATGACCCTGAAGACCCCACGGCCCCCGCCGCGCCCGACGACCCTGTCGCCCCCTGCGCGCCCGCACTGCCCGCGGGCCCAGGGGCCCCTGTAGCAAGCATGCACAACTCTGTTAGATCCACTGCAAACTAGGCACATAATGAGGAATAGACATTTTATATACGCACCAGTTTCTCCTTTCCTCCTCATCCGAGTTTCCTAAACTACACCTGCCTGGTGCCAATGACGAGGGGAGGTCCCCGATGGCGTCTTTCAAGGCCGAAACAGACTACAAGCTCAATGGTATAATCATTCTATCATCATAGTCGCATGTCATGTACCCTACATGCAGACGCACCGACCGCATCGATGCGGCAGTACGTCCTGTGAGAGCAATCTGGAGAGTGCAAGGTAGGCAAGTGAAAGATCTCAGTTTTATTACAATCATTATTACAATTATCAATTCACAGTTGAATTTGTGAATGTCCTATGATCATATCGTTTCGAAATGTCAATGTGGCCTGTCAAGTGGTTTCCGGATCAGCGGTAAAAATTTGATATCTTGGTTGATAAGCAACATGTCAATAAAGCAAGCAGTTCGTTCGGTACCAGTACCTGAAACTCTGTCTTTTTACAAACTGGTTTGGATAGAGCATAAACCTGCTTGACATTGACTGAAACAAAATATCTAAGGCATACGCAATACAAGTATTGGTACCAGTCTCAACCGGACTCAACCGGACTCAGACCCACAGGACAGCTCCGGACTCAGACCCACGATACTTCTTCACCTTCAACTCTTCTACTGCACTCCACCCTATTGGATAATTATTTGCAGGGCTGACAAAATTAAGCACCTTTGACAACGGTGCACGAAGTGACTTGAAATCTTTTGCCGCGACCGGTCCAACACATGATACAAAAGATATCATGGGTTGATGGATAAACGACCGCGACCAATATGTCACTGCACATAAATTGTAACAATTGCCATAGCCACAAAAGGACAGCGAGTAATTCCATGAGGCTTAGGGTGGATTCCATAGTCGTTCCTTTATGCCCCTGCTAACAGGGCCGCAACAACGTTTCAGAAGTTGGGGGGGACCAATGGCTGGGTAATATTTATGTTCCAAAAGTTGGGGGGGACGCGTCCCGTGGTCCCAATAGGTTGTTGCGGCCATGCCTGCTAAGCAAAGTTCTTGCTAAGGAACGGAATTTAATGGCAGCCCTTCACTGCCATTCGAAAAAACTCACAATGATATTTATCAGTATAAAATTAAATTAAAATATCCACAAGAAATGAGGTTAATTTGAATTCAGGTTAAACAGAAAGTTATTTTGCTCGAAATCAATGACGTCATCTTAATTAAATGAAGTCATATATAAATTCAAATGGACTAAACAAAGAGTTATTTTTAATGGCAGATAAGGGCCGCCATGAAATTGTCTTCTAAGCCAAGGTAAAGGTATAGGTAGGAACAAAGAACGACTATAGAAGAACACTCTAAGCCTCAGTTACCACGGCATTGAAGCAAACATGGCGGATGTACCTGTGGCTCCCAGAGTGCCCGTGCTGCCCACGGGGCCGCTGCTCCCAGTGGCCCCTGGAGCCCCGACAGAGCCCGTCTGTCCCGAGGCGCCCGGAGCCCCTGTGAATCCCGTCGGCCCGGTGCCGCCCACAGACCCGGACGCCCCAACGGGACCGGTCGGACCGGACGCTCCGGTTGCGCCCTGGCCGCCCGCGAGTCCCGTGTCGCCCCCGGACCCGCTCGCTCCGGAGGAGCCCGCAGTCCCAGCAGGCCCGGCGGGACCGATCGAGCCCGCGGCTCCGGACGCGCCGGGCGAGCCAGGCGCTCCACTGAAGCCGGACGCACCCGTCGCGCCCACCACGCCTGACAGACAGAACAGAATCATGAAAACCACCTTTCAACAGAACTGCTCTTAATATTCATCCACCAGATAAACCTCTAAAACAATGACAAAACTAGGTGACTTTTTTGTACTATATTGAAAACAAACAATTACTGACTAAGGGGTCTGCTGCAATGGACCACTATAAAGTAACATAGTTTATTAATGATCATGGTACTCTGTTAAGATCAATGAGAAGCTATCAAAATAGATTTCTCCAGCCCATAGAGCACTCAAAATATATCCAAAACGTATCCCATATAATATAAATATAATACATATAAATATATATAATATAATATAATTATATAATAGTAATATGTAATAATATAATAATATAATATAAATATAATTTATAATAATAATAATATATATATCCCATATAAACATAATCCCCTACAGAGTTCATTCATTATTTTAATAGTTCCGCATATTCCCCATTCACCACTATGGTGAATGCATATGTCCCCTACGTGCCTGCAGCCCCTGTGCCGCCGGGCGCCCCCGCGAGCCCCGCGGGCCCTGACGCTCCGCTGCTGCCCGCCACGCCAGGCGCTCCCACGCCCCCAGAGCTGCCTGTGAAGCCCTGGGGCCCGGCGCCGCCCGTGGCGCCCACCGACCCGGGCGCGCCAAGGGACCCAGCGGGCCCGTTAGCTCCAGCCGGCCCGCTGGCCCCCGTCGCCCCAGCTACCCCCGGTAGGCCAGAGGCCCCGCCGGGACCTGGCGCGCCCGAGGAGCCGGGTGCGCCCGTTGCGCCAGAGCTGCCAGTCGAGCCGGCCACGCCGTTGAGTCCTGTCGCGCCCGGTGACCCTACCACACCGCTCGGGCCGGTAGCCCCTGCACCCCCTGCCGGCCCAGTCGCCCCCACGGCCCCTGAGGACCCCGAGGCGCCCGTGCCCCCCACAGCCCCTGGCAGACCAGCTTGTCCCGAGGCTCCCGATGCTCCCTGGGCTCCACTCGAACCTAAACCAGTCGTCACTCCACTAAAAACTAGAGCATTGGAAATTGTCTTCGTTCAAATATGCATTCAAACGACTGTCATTGAATTGAATTCGGCGTACGGAATTGGAGAGACCTAAGGGGTGCTTTCCGACAAATTCTTTAAAGTACATCTATTAGTATCACATGAGCTACCTATATTTAGCAAAGATTCTTTGAAATCAAATATTTTGTCAAACATAAGCTTCCTCCATCGAATACTTACATAGAATCGTCAATTGAGCCCTCCATTAGAAAAAGCAATTAACATGCCTTATCATCATCATCTTTTTCTTTTTTTCCCTCCAATTTTCATGCTAGCACAGGTCCAATCTACAGCCCAGACCCTCACCTGCCCTGATCTCGCAAGGAGTATCGTGAGCTTGGAGAGCTTTAGAATAACAACTAAGAAAAGATGAAGATATTAATAGCCTTTAATCAATAATGAAGATGATGACATCGGTCATCATCCGGATATGACACCAATGCTATATCCGGGCGTGTCCAGAGTCTGCAGAGACCGGTGCCCCGTTACGCATAAATCTAGGCCCAACTAACGCCAGAGAAAGGAAACTAGGAATCAAACAAACTCTGGCTTCACCTTCCCATCCCTCCCAACCACCACCCTTCAGGGCCGTAGCGTGACCATTCTCAGCGGAGGGCAAGAATTTTAGCAGGGGGGCAGACATTTTGGCGCCCTGCTCCACGGCTTTCATTTTATCAGAGCAGGGAGGGCAAAGGCTTAATTTTCACAATGGGCAGGGGGAGCAAGCCCATAAGCTAATAGTAACTCTTTTGGGAGCAGGGGGGGCAGAGACTCCAGCAGGGGGGACAATGCCCCCCCTGCCCACTCCTCCACGCTACGCCCCTGCCACCCCCCATCGTTATACGTTGGGTTACTTACAGGCTCTCAATGCACACGGTACCCATCTGGGTGCACACTCACCGACGCTTCCTGCAGGACCGGGGAGCCCTGACGCGCCAGCAGACCCTGCGGCTCCCTGAGGCCCCACGCCGCCCGACGCCCCGACCTGGCCGCTCGGACCCGTGGCTCCTTGTGCCCCAACCGGGCCCGATGGACCCACTGCGCCCGCGGGCCCCGAGGCACCTGAACAGAATGGGTATTAAACTGGAGTAGACACAAGCAGAGTGTACACAACGGCATAATATTATACAAATATAATACAAAATCCCGTGGTCCCATTTCCTATCATTGCTCCTGTTTCGTGGTTCCTGTTTCGTGGTTCCTGTTTCGTGGTTCCTGTTTCGTGGTTCCCGTTTCGTGGTTCCTATTTCGTGGTTCCAGTTTCGTGGTTCCAGTTTCCTGTCTAGGAAACAAACCATGACTACGTACCTAGACCTACAGCATTAAAGAATTGATTAATCTAGTTATGTCTAATACTGGTATTCACCATTGTGAGTTAACCTCGAGTTGGCTCAATCGGCGGATTGAGTGACGTCATGCTAGACATAGGAGATTCACAACGGTCACTTTTAACTCGCCGATTGACCAACTCGAGGTTAACTCGCAATGGTGGGTACGGCTATTAGACAGACACATTAGGATTATATATTGATGCTAAACCAACTTCTGGGATCCAGCTTGAAAAAAATTCTTAAGATTTTACTAAATTCTATACAGAAGTCAGACTTTTTCAAATAACAAGCATACTTGGAATGCCATGACGACACTAGGTGCAGAGTTTCAAACAACTAACTACATGATTCTCGTACGATGTGCTTACTGCCTAAGTCACAAGATTTTCTAAGATGCTTTCAAAGTACCTCTCTAAAAAATAGCTTATTTGCTTGCAATACAGCCTCATCTATCAGATACACGAAACTGGACTGGTCTCTTGTGGGTAGGACAGATCCGTCTCAATACGCAATGCATAGCATATAAGAGGTGCACAGTGCACAAGTCCAATAGGCTGCCAGACGTACCACTAAGTCCAGCCTGGCCACTGGGTCCAGGCGTCCCAGCCTGTCCCGCCGGTCCCACGGCGCCGCTCGTTCCAGGTGCTCCAGTAGCTCCGCTCACTCCACTCGCTCCAGGCGTGCCACTGGATCCCGATGCACCCTGGATCCCTGCACCGCCGCTTGACCCTGTGAACCCCTGCGCCCCTGAGCTGCCCGTAGCTCCGGCCTGCCCTGTGAAGCCTGTCCCTCCGGTCTGGCCCGGAGTACCTGACGCCCCGGCCAATCCCCCCGGTCCGGTCGACCCCGTCGCGCCGACTGACCCTGATGCGCCCGGCTGGCCGATCGCGCCCGCTGGTCCGGTGCTTCCTGGGGCTCCAGAGGAACCCGGACCTCCAGTCGCACCAACCGCTCCAGCGGTACCACTCGAGCCTGCAACATAGTGATCATAATAGTACGTCATAAAACGTATGTCTTGCTTTCTCATGACGTCATAGAGATTATTGCTATCAAATTCGTGCAGAGAGATCTATATAAAATACCCCCTTGGAAATTCGTTATAACTCAGTCAAAAGTGACGACTTTTGCTTCATATTCGCGGGGATTGAAGGCGAGATAACTTGACACACATTTTCAAGCAAAACTGTCTACGTACTCAAAAGTTCTGAAAGTTCTTGTAAAAAAAGTTTCAAAACAAAATTTACCACAACTTTAACGTTTATTTATTGCTTTGAGATACAATTAGTATTGAATGTTGGTCACGTTGAATGTTTATCATTGGGATAATTTTGTTTGTTACACCTCATTTTATTGCTTCAAATTCATGAACTTAAAATTATAGTATTGTTATGACCATAAGAAATATTTTAGCTTAATAATTTTCCCGTTATATAATTTCAGGATTATAGGCTATTGGCATTCACACATGGAGATACA
>JAQIWG010000620.1:0-31267 GCA_034695025.1 Chamaedrilus cognettii
AATTATTTTTTGTGTAATTGATGCCTGATAAATATAATTGGAATTTAACCTTGAACGGTTTACTTCGATTTTGTCCGTTGGGCTCAAACTTTTGAGCAATACTGTAGATTGGTAGCATCATAACTGATGAGCATCGTAGATGCACACAAATATTTGTCTGCGCGCATGCGCACACGAGCCACAATTTCAAATACTGTAAGCTAAAACATGAAATTTTTGCTGCATGTTAGTTTGGCGGATTATCCTCTTAGAAAATTTGCTGCACTTAATTTTAGCGTTTTGGAGGACGTTATAATGATCTTCTGTAGAGCTATTTTCGTGCATGAAAGTTTTTCTAATATTGACGATTCGCGAAATCCGCCAAAATGACATGCACGCGAAAATTTTCTGTTTACAGTGCGCGGTGTGATAATGATGCCGCAATCATACGATTAAGCTTACAGTGGGCGCCGCCATTTTGGCATTTGTGCGGGATGTGACGTCACGTGAAACCTAAGAATTGCAGAAGTGGTTGCTGCGCGGCTTAGCTAAAGATCAGTTAAACTTTCGAGAGAAGTTAAACTTCAACGATGCGTCTTAACGATAAGTTAATTTTTTCCCAAATGGGAAGATTGTTATTGTCGACATTTCATTTCATACTGCTGAGGCCGACTTATATTAATTAATTTGATACTATTTATTTTAAACTAAAAAATTTCATATACTATTCATAATATACGTTATTGCTCAATAATTTCGAGCACACTGTCGTACCAAAGACTTACATGATATCCTAAAATAAGTCTTGTATGGTATTCAAAAAAGAAAATTATGACGCGTAGTTTATTCCCGAGTTAAGTCTATTTACAATTTATTTAGTGTCGATAGTAAATATTTTAATGTCAATTTAGAAGGGCTTCTTTTCAACGCATGTTCTTTTTTCGAGGCATTGATAAAATTTGTGGATCAATTTGTGTAAATTTATCAATCCTATCATTACCATGACACTACATGTTACTGTATTTGATATATACAAATAATTATATGTGGCAACAAAATACACAAAGCCTTCGCTTTCCGTTTCACCATTTAAATTTCACCACAAAATTACTTGCCAAGAACATTACTTGCAAAAAACGTTACTTGCCAAAAACGGTACTTGCCAAAAACGTTACTTGCCAAAAACATTACTTGCCAAAAACATTACTTGCCAAAAACGTTACTTGCCAAAAACATTACTTGCCACAAGCGTTACTTGCCACAAGCGTTACTTGCCAAAAACGTTACTTGCCAAAAACATTACTTGCCAAAAACATTACTTACCAAAAACGTTACTTGCCAAAAACGTTACTTGCCAAAAACATTACTTGCCACAAGCATTACTTGCCACAAGCATTACTTGCAAAAAACGTTACTTGCCAAAAACGGTACTTGCCAAAAACGTTACTTGCCAAAAACATTACTTGCCAAAAACATTACTTGCCAAAAACGTTACTTGCCAAAAACATTACTTGCCACAAGCGTTACTTGCCACAAGCGTTACTTGCCAAAAACGTTACTTGCCAAAAACATTACTTGCCAAAAACATTACTTACCAAAAACGTTACTTGCCAAAAACGTTACTTGCCAAAAACATTACTTGCCACAAGCATTACTTGCCACAAGCATTACTTGCCAAAAACGTTACTTGCCAAAAACGTTACTTGCCAAAAACATTACTTGCCAAAAGCATTACTTGCCAAAAGCATTACTTGCCAAAAGCATTACTTGCCAAAAGCATTACTTGCCAAAAACATTACTTGCCAAAAACATTACTTGCCAAAGCACTACTTGCCAAAAGCATTACTTGCCAAAAGCATTACTGCCCGTCTGACATAGGCATATATAAATAACAGAAGTGCCCATGTCTGCAGCACAAATAGCCTGGCTATTTGATCTATTTTCCAAATTCGATTGATACATTGAATTTAAGAGAAAAGATTCTCAAATATTCATGGGCACTGAACACAAAATTTCTACGCCTAACGCCTCAAATTTTGTATGAGCATTTACCTTTTTTTTTAATTATTGGAGGGATTCGACCCCTACATTTTTGTTCTAAGGAACTTACTGTAAAACATGAAATTGTCGCGTGCATGTAATTTTGACAAATTTTACAAATCGGTTGAACTCACGAAAATAAAGCTGCTAAAGCCATATATAACGGGCAGCCGTCAAAATACGCAAAAATCAAGTGCAGCTAAATTTGTAAGAGTCAAATCTGCGCAAATAGCATTCAACAATATTTCAGGTTTGACAGTATTCGCGTTTTAAGACTATTCTGATAAATAGCCAACCCGAGGGATATCTGCGTGTCCAGACACCCCCACCCCCCCGCAATTAAATCAAAACAAACGAGCAACAGCAGCGCAAACTTTGGTCGTCTATATTGTTGTCACGAAACGCATTCGACAGGCGACGGCACACGCTAAAAGCTACACAGTTGCGGAAAACGATATGGGGCGGACGGGCTATCAAACCCACCCCGACTAGTACGGGAAAGACGCAACACAATACACAGCTACACAAGAATGGGAAACTCAAAATAAGCCTCAATCAAACTGTGTTCTAAGGCGGTGACCTAGATAGTTTGACCCAGCTATTCTTGCATTTTAAAGTTTCTAATTTTCACAGCTTGACTAACTATTTTAATTGGAATATCACAATATTCGATACTGTTTGATAAATTCTAATACGGTTGGCCAGCGGAAGAAAACAATTTCAGAAATAACATAGCAGCGCAGAGAAAAGTACACTGCTATATTTTAACGTGGCTAAATGGTACACATTTAAATTTCGATGGCCGACGATTGTAATGAATTAAAGAAAATTAGTTCCACTAGAAAATAGGCGAATTTTGTTTGATTTTCTGAGATTTTATGTTATTTAAAATGACTACATTTTAGTTACAACAACCTATGCTTCAATGGCGAACTGAAAACATGTAGGTCAAACTCTATCTGGGTCAAACCACCGATAGCTATCTCGAGCTTCCCATGGAGACTCGTAATGATTATGTGCTTAATACATAGCGAGAATCAATTCAGATCAATTACACTGACGCATCCAAGTAAACATTTCAACATATTCCACTCTTAAAATCAAACCAAAAAACTGAAGCGAAAACTAATAAACGGAATGGAAAAGCTTAACATATTAAAGCGGAACGTTATCCGAACGTCTAAATAATTTGAAAAAAAACTCGCTTTAAACTCGCAAAAATGAAAGCGGAACACTATCCTAAAGTCTAAATAAATTTTAAAAACTCCCCCTTTTCTAAAACTTGTGGGAATGTTGGGGTTATGACTTTTTTTTCAATATAAGCCAACACCATTCTCCTCAACGACAAAATACTCATACGCGTAAATCTTTAGCTAATCTAGAAGAACCACTTTGAAAGAAATTCAGCGCCACATATATCCATGAAATTGAAGAAGGGCGTGTGGGGTCGTGACCCGGTCTAGATATGGGGGTGTGCGGCGCGTCATTGCCCAATGGGGCGTCGGCCCCGCGCACCCCCCCACCCACCATGAGGGCCACGCGCCCCACTGCGATATACACACAGTGACGTATTGACACCCAACAGCGACACAACCGAGTGGCAGTGCGTAGATTGCAGAAAAGGAAAAGCACGAAATCTACGAAAATACGCCGTTGGATAAAGTACAAACGGCGAACATGCGTGGGATAATGTACGAACAGTGAATACAAGGAGCGCATCACTTCTGATAACTCTCAGAGTGGTACTTGTCCTTTAACCCAAATAATATTCACCAAAATACAGACGATAATGTTTCATAATTTATACATGACACTGCCAGTTTTATTTCTGCTCAAAACAAATGATCGCACTGACTATAATGGGTTTATGCGTCCGATGACGTCGTCAGGGACCTACAGATTTCACGACAATATAATCAAAACTTTCATATGCCTTTTTTTATTCCCTACGCGAAAAGATATTCTGCATATATTCCATATATTCTTATTCAATGCTCTATTGTAAATTAACTGAGCTCGTGTTGGATTTTTTGCAACAAAAAATAACATCACAAGTATCGACCAGGAATGACGAGAGGAAATTTTTTTATCGCGCACAAACAAAATTCTCTGCAAATTTCACACACAGCCATTGGACCCAAGCATTGAAGCCACCAGCTGGTAAAGACGACCCAGACTGAATTCAGGGCTGGTTTCTCCAACACGGATTTAATGGTGGTTCAGGATTTAATCCACCATTTTGCATAGGCTAAATCCTGAACCATCATTAAAACCGTGTTGGAGAAACCAGCCCCTAGTCCTTCAATTCTATCGCTTCTGCGGCGATGATTTTCCACTCAATGTTTCATTTGAAAGCGTGAATACCATAGTTTGTTCCAAATTAGATCACTGTCACTCACTTCTTTGCCGTGTACCAACAGCGTCCCTTGACCGACCGCTAAAAGGTAGAAAATGTTTCGTTTACAACAATATTGCCTATCTGAGTATTATATTCCGCAGAATATCTGCACGACGCTTTCGCAAAAAGAATAACAAAAGACCACTCAACACCCGTTTGAATTGACTCCAACTTGACGATTGATGCTCTCTTCTTCCCTGCCAAAAGAGTTTTAGCAGCAGCCAAAAAAACGAACCGCACGACAGAGAGAACTGAAAAAGTAAAAAATATTGAGCTCTATGGAAATGCACGCTCAGATCTTCAACGGGATACTACGCTGCAAAGTGTAACCATCCAACATGTACTGGCAGAATTTCAAATTGACCTACGCTTCTTATGACATAACTGAAATATAATGACGACTCAATCCTAAAACATCTCTATGCAAAACTTTTCATTAACGACGCTTCGTTGGCACATATCATTATACAGCTGTTGGGCAGCAATGTACACTGAAAACAATTTGCGAGTGGAAACTATTTGAAAGCATTACGTCGAACGAAAAAAGATATTTTTAACGGCTGTCGATAGGTAATTTTTAGGTAACTTTCCGACAACCAATCCTGAACGGCCGCAATGATTCAGATTACAATGCAAATACAACATACACGAGATTACCAGCAATAAATTCAAACAGTGTTATTCCATTGACCTAAACGCTCGTTTGATTTTAAAGAGAAATAAATTGCCAAGTAGGCTACTTTATGCCACTGACCTTAATTTATCACTGAAATTGATCACACTTTTAAATCAATGACACTCCGATAAATAAAATCAAGTAACTCAGAGATAGAAATTTTCGAACAGTTCTGTTCACAATTCATCCGTGCAGCTCAGATAGCGTTATCACAACCTAGTCAATAAAATCAAAGCGTTACTCATTCATCGCATTACTTAGTGATCGTGATTTGATTGCAAATACCTCCTGCAAATTTTAACATTGCGTATGATTCGCACTAAAAAGTATTTATTTAACACTTCAAACAACATTACTGCTTCAAAAACAAATATTGGTTCTTTTATGATATGAACAAAATCAGTTGGTCCTTCATAATGATCGAAGGGAAAGACTTGCAATTTAGCAAAAATAGATCGCACACAAAAAATAGAGCGCCTCAAACCGACACAAGTTCTTTTGGTGTACGTCAAACTGAAAATATCTATGTGTATGATGACATTCGTTTTTAAACATGGCGTTCAATGTTGTAAATTTTCCTAAGATAGCGTTCCGGGGGGGGTTTGAATCAAGTAACTAGGCCAGACATATTATGCAAGTTCCGTAATATGGGGGAGGAGCAAAGATGGCCTGATCCTCCCACTTTTAGCGTTCGCCAGCGCCAGCTTACAACATAAGCTTACTTTGCACATTCAACTATGGAATTGATGTCTTTTTGAGACATTCTATTTTTAGCACTCATCGATATTGACATGTTCTGGCTTGGTCAGAACAGCGCAGCGTTGATCTTGATTTAACTATTTATCAGGAATGACGGTCTGTACCCAGACAAGCAAAATGTCTCAAATTAAACACTACGTCCAGCAACCAAAAAGCGCACCACAAAAAAGGAAAAGCTATTTCAGACAGAATGATGATTCGGATGAAATTCGTGCAAAAAATACGGAACTAGCGGCGTTCACTGTGGCCCACAAAAGTAATAACCCAGTTACAAACCACGACGACACACATGTGTGTGATGTGCGAGAAACGCGATGCGTGCACACAGTCAAAGGTGTAGACAAATTAGACGCACTATCCGCAAAATATCCACACTTGTCCCGTTGAAAGATTAGAGCAGCCAAAAGGCAAGCACGCCATTGGTCGCAAATAGCAACTTGAAGCAAACCTAAGCGTAATCCACACGGAGTGCTTAATGAACTGAGTCCGTAGGGATATAGATCTATATATGAACGTACCAACAATTTAAAAGAGTTAAATGCATATTATACCAATCGAAGCAACGAATGAGATAATTACTGCATTGGCTGAGACGTGTCCATAGTGTTTCACTCAGACAAGGCGTCAACAAGCGGTACAACTGCTGCAATAGTATCGAAAATAGCATAAAATATAACTAGTATGCTTGATTCCTGTTCTTATGCCAACTGTTATTCTTTATTAATTAATTTATTAAATCTTCATCACTCAACGAGTCTGACAGTGTAGAAACAATACAGATTCCACTCAAGCAATTGCTCTGGAAGCCAGATGCTAATTGATAGTTTAACTACATAGATTCGACATCATTACATCATCCAAAAAACCATCGCAGACAATAACTTACCCCAGATCTATTTTAAAATAATTTTTTTTCTAATTTTCACTTTCTTTTGCTTCATGTACAGTTTCGAACTCACTACCTCTCCCGCTCCGAATCTCCTCCTCTCTGCCCTCATTCCTCTCCCACTCCGAACCTCCTCCTCTCTGCTCTCATTCCTCTCCGATTTAAAGACGCACCATTTCCCACCATAGATCTTTTTATTCTTCTGACGGACACATGGAAGAACCAACCCGGCTTTTCGAATCTCTTTCTCCCCCCCTCCATTCATCTTGGGTTTTCAACAATTAAATGGATGCTTGCCTACTGCTAAGGAATGTCCCTGATGTCGTCTCTGGACATCAAAAAGGACTCTAAACTCACTATTATTATTATTATATTACACGAGGCAATTGGTTACTGAGAATCCATGACCATTCAAATAACTCTCCAATGAATAACAGGGTAAAAATGCAATTGTTGTGATAGTACATGATATCATCTTGTTTTAAACAAAATTTCCTGCGCGTCAATTTTAGGCAATAACACGGTGAAGCCATGATTGAACGACAAAACACAGTTTACCACCCCTAATTTCGCAATTTCTTCTCATTTTTATAGAAATCACTTGATCAGCACAACCATCCAGATAGAATCCAATTATACAGGGTGGTGTAAAAAAGTTTCACCGCATACTTTAGTTCACGGACTTTAGTGTATGCATGCGTATCGTAAAGCAGGCAACTTCTGCATAAAGAGAGTGCCTGAATGCGAGTTAATGATCTGAGTGCAAAGATAAATATTTTTTGGATCACCTTGTGTACAATTGCATTCTCAAAAGGCAGGGGACAATAGTATCTGTGTGGAAATATAAAAACCGCTACAGATCGATCACATACATCCTGAAAAGCGCTGTTAGCCCGCTATAAAACAAAACGGGCCCTGAAGCTTTAAACAAGTTTATCAGAGGAATGCCTGATGAAATCTGAACTGAAAATTGAGGGAATGACAGTAAAAATTTTCGCGACTGGATAATGGATGGCACTGAAGAAAAGCCTAGAAAATATTCCACAACTGGAGCAGCGCAGCCAGGACACGGTAGCAAAAAAACACAACTCCATGCTGAACAAAGCTTGTCCAGATATCCCAATGATACGTTTAAATACCGTACTTCCAGCATAGGATGCCACGCTTCTTAACATTGAATCCGTCTGATGCCAATCCACATGTCAAAATAGCAGCGCAAATTCCTACTCGAAATGGTTCCTAATTCATCGAATGACACCGATTGCATTACACACACAGATCAACTAAATAATTTTTTGCTTTACATTATCATAATTGTAGCTGTAATGAAAGTGCGATAATTAACATTTACAAGTGCAGGGTACATGATAAATAGTCATCACATTCTGTGCGTTAATACACGCGGCCAAGACACAGACACTTTGGTCAGCAATACGGTGCCTGTCACATAACATGGTGATGCAATGTTCGAAAATCCCAGCAACACTAATGGTCAAAGCGAATGCGCTCAATCCAACTGTAGACAATCAGTACAAAGCTTACAGCCGTATCGAGTCCACCGATTGGCTGCTACCGATCAGCTCGATCGCCCCATCCAATCGAAGCATCGTTGAGTTACGCGAAGAAAGCAAAATTGATACTCATTCGCAAACAAAAACTGAGTTCTTGAAAAAAAACCACCGATTCATCTACAGTCTACTAACGCAAAATCAAAAATCAGAAACCTCTAGATCAAAGCATTGAGCCAAACAATCCATATTACGCACACGCAGTCACAGTTGACACGAATAACAACAGAAAGAAGATAGATATACAGCCAATAATACACTGACGACAAGGAGTAAAATATGTACAGTAATATTAACGGAAAGAAGAACTCTTCAAAGGAGAATTCATTCATGAAACCATAGAGATATAAATTATTATAAATTATACTCAAACGTCTGCAAATGATACATTACCGCTAATATAAGGAACCGTGGAATTATGATAATGTAGATACACATAAGATACAGATACGTGTGATAATATATAGTGATAGTGTGCGGATACATACACTGATAAGAATGTTATGAAAATATAGCTATATATTATTAATCGCTCCACAGGATCGAAATTGAAATTTCAGTCTTGTGCGTTGGTAGCGCTGTCTTAAATGCAATATTGTAAATGTAGTGAAAACATGCAATAGTAGCCTGTGGCATTTGTATTTCACCAAGTCCAATCGAAATCAATGCATTTGAGATTAAGCTTAACTCGTTCGCGTATAAAAGAAAAAGCGTTTACAATGGAATCCGAGCAGCCGCGCATACGGAGATTAAATAATAAAATAGAAAAATCATCCTTGTCGCTCTAGGTTACAATGACACGTTAGATTTCACTCGATGCCACTGCTGATACCAGTCAAACAAGGACGCCGAATCCACCGATACTATTGCTATTTCACTCAAGAATCATTATCCAAGATGCTAGTTCTTTTCTTTTTTATTCCGTTTTCAACTGTCAAAAAAAAGGTTCATATTATCGAATTCAATTAATTAATTCAAACGGAGAAATCGTCGTGAAAATAAAGTACACGCAAGATATTCGGATTGCTTCGCATGCAACTCATCAGACTCATGGCCCCATGCACCAACTAGGCTTGAGATTTAAATCTTAGCACACGCTTCAGTCAAATTCGGCTTTCAACCGGCAGATCTTAGTTTTGCTGTACAGCAGCGGAGTTGTATCGCTGACTCAATTTGCTCCTAAGTTGTTCTCAATGTATTAGTAAATACTTCACGTTTCGCCGTTATCGGACGACGAATCTGGCTCAAAACACCAAATTGAAGCGCTAGAAAATAAGTGGATAGGAGCCACAACTAGCAGGACACACAACCGGGTGAGCTCAGTGTAAAAAGAAGAAAAAGAGAAGAAAAATGTTCCGCCTAGGCTAGCCACAATCACAACCAATGACTAGGGACCCTGTAAGAGCGCACTCGACGAAATGTCCCCCCTTCAAATAGCAGCAATACAAACTCTTATCCACCTTCCCCCCCCCCCATCTCTTCATTCTCCACTCGATATATCACTGTAATTGGCCTCCAATGCAACTTTGACAGTTGCTCATCAAAATAATCGGCGAGACAAAAGCCGGACACAGCCTAACAAGAGTAGGACACAGCCATCAAACTCAGAACTCTTTTTCTTCATTGTCAGCCAAGAGAAGAGTAATTGAAGAGAAAGCGAACTGAACTATGATCTGTGCCGCAGGGCTGCGTGTTTGATTACGACCGGATTTGATTACATGCTTAACAAAAGCTAATTGCGACTGCGTTTGAGGCGCTAAAACGATGTAGAATGAAAAAAACGGAGCGACAATGCGACGCCAGATCTGAATGAGAGACTATGCAAGATTCTAAGTAAAGAAAAATGCAAAGAAAAAGAAGAAAGAACGGAGATTCCCTTTTCACTGCACGATGAGCAAATGCGCAAAAAATTCTGCGCGTTGACTGCACAATTATGCATGCCAACTGCGCAATTATGCGAGTCAACAGCACAATTATGCGAGTCAACAGCACAATTATGCGAGTCAACAGCACAATTATGCGAGTCAACATCACAATTATGCGAGTCAACAGCGCAATTATGCGAGTCAACAGCGCAATTATGCAAGTCAACAGCGCAATTATGCGTGCCAACTGCGAAATTTTGCGAGTCGCCTGCGCCGCATAATCGCCGACACGCACACCCACGCAACTTGACCGCATTCTACACACTGTTCGCTTCACACAACACACACGCTACACGCGCTCTACTTAATTATTGCACGCGCGTGGAATGCCACTGGGCACATTTAACGTGATATATCCCAACACCGACACGCTTGATTTGACATATTTACCAAAAATGATGTTCTGGACTAACTCAAACCCTAACCATACAGGCCGGATTTTTCCATCTAGCGTTAAAATTTAAATCCGAGATATATTTAGCAAGAACCAATCACACGGCACTAAATTAATCATAGATCAAGCTTTCAGCGCGCTCATTGGGTGTGATGACGTCATGACCTCGGATTAAATTTGAACACCGAATGGAAAAACTCAGCCTCAGAGAGTAAAGCTCAGCATGCTTAGGTCTGTCATATGTTCAATATTACAACCACATATCATGTATGTAGACACATTAAATAGGAACCACATGCTGCGCGGTCAAAAGGAGATTTTTTACATTTTTGACACTGTTTTTCCAATGTTTTCACAGCACACTTACACACAACCCAGGAAATGGATACTGGGAATTTTCAGAAAAATTCCCCAAAAAATGAATCTATAAAAGATTAAGATTAATAGTTTGAAAAGTTCTTTTTAATTACCCCTGCAGCATTTTGTAATTCAGAAAATCCTGAAATCCTGAGGGTCTAGAGAGGAACAAACATATTTTCGCCGTCTATTTAGTAAAGCAACTTATCGACGACGCAAGTGTTACACAAAACACATAGAACGTGACGCTTCTAACGCGTCTCACACTACAATTACACACTTGTAACATAGTGCACGCGTCTCTTGTGATGCAACGCATTAAACGCGTCACATATCCTACACCATGACGTATTAAACACGTAATGTATCCAACACCGTAACGTATTACACACGTCACGTATCCATGACATATTAAACACGTCACGTATCCTATCCACTATCCAGGCATGCCGCATTTGATATTTTTGAGATATCCAGCACATTTTTGTGACGCAAACTAGCCGAAGCAGCTGTGTAGTGGCTCAAGTGGCTGTACAGTAGCAGAAGAAGCTAGGGAGTGGCTGTGTTGCGGCTGCAAAGTGGCAGAAGTAGCGGTGAAGTGGCAGTGAAGTGGCGCTCAGTCCACTTTCCGCCGCTTGCTGAGCTGGAGCCAGCCGAGGATGGAGAGAGCGATAGCCACGGCAGCAAAGTGCATCCAGAAGTAGACTCCGCTGTAACAACACAACGCATACAGGACTTGACACTACTGCAAGAACTATGCATACTGGACTTAACACAGCAACAAAAAGTATACAGGACTAGACACAGCAACAAACAATGCAGGATATAGACACCACAGCAACTAAACGTATACAGGACTAGACACCACAGTAACATACGTAAACAGGACTAGACACATAGAACAGCAAAACGTATACAGGAGCGGGTAAAGTAGGCAAGCACTTGGCTCAGCAAAATCTTGCTGGTCAACAAAAAGGCAAAAATACAGCCTGCGCGATTGAGTTTCATACCAATCATCCCTACCTCACGCTGATTGTATTTTCGCTTTTTGGTTATCCAGCAAGTTTGTACTGACTCCTGAGCCAAGCGCTTGTTAACTTTACACGCCCCTGGACTAGGCTATACACCACAGCAACAAAAACACACACTACCGTAATGCACGATTCAAATACACTGCTGCCACAAAAATCAGATGAAGTATAGATGCTACTATAATACAAAGTGCATAGGATTAGCTATGTGCTAGGCATCGACTGATGGACTACTACCGACCAATCAAATATATCGATAGAATGCAGAGGTTGCAAATGAGACACATGCAGCTTAGCAGCTTGAGGGAAATACAAAGTATACCTCCTTCATTCTATAGCTACTCACAGACCGGCAGATAGCCACTGACCTATAGATGACGAGCACTGCGCAGAGCTCGAAAACGAGGAAGGCAAAGCCTAGGTATGTGTGGCTACGTACAGATCCAATAAACTTCTAGGTACAGACCACCAGAAAACCACTCACAGCACGGCTAGATACAGACTGGCAGACAGCCACTGACCTGTAGATGACGAGCACAGGGTAGAGCTCGAGGACGAGGAAGGGAAAGCCGAGGTAAGCAATGGCGATGCGTGTGCAAGCAAAGGTGACTGAGTCATAGACAAATCTGAGCGCGGCTGTAGACTGGAACCAAGGCCTCACGTGACGCCTCATCTATACACCACACACTTAATAACAATAATATTAATTATTGTTATTTATATATTCATTTATTGCTATAGATGGATCACAGTGGGGTGATGGATTGAAAGCAAGGCCGCACGTGACGCCTCATCTACACACCACACGCCTCATCTACACACCACACGCCTCATCTACACACCACACGCCTCATCTACACACCACACGCCTCACGCTTAATAACCACAATGATGACTATTGTTAGTATTCATTCATTTGTTGTTAAAGATCATAGTTTGGCTTTGTGAGTTCAAGGACCGTGTGCAGCACAAAGGCAATTACAGTCCGGTTCTGTGCAGAAGGCCACGTCACAGAATCGCTCCCCTTTTATTAGTCGCCTTTTATGACTCGCCCGGGGCTGGACACACACGCAACACGCTCAACATATTACAACACACGCGCGTCAGAATCCAGGGAGTTGCCATGACCCCATCCACTTCCAGTTTCTGTGCGGTGAAATTGAATTCACTAGATGGCAGCGTAGTTCACACTGTTAGACTCCACAGAATAGATGAAAATCAGGTCTGAATTGAATATAGAAAGAGGAACAAGAAGAGAGCTACGACGCACAAGTCGCGCGGTGTGTATGAGGATGCCGCCGGTGAGGAACGTCATGTAGTAGCCGGCGTAGAAGCCATGCCAGAGGGCGCTGAAGACATTCACCGCGACCGTCGAGTTGACGCGCTCATACACGACGTAGCGAAGCCAGGCCGTCGTCGACTTGTTCCAGTTGTCGAGCAGCGCCTTGAGGCTCGTGCAGAACTGGAACAAGAACGACGGGCTAAGAACTTGAACAAGATCTTATTGTTTTTTTGTACTTTAGGGACCGTGTGTAGCACAAAGACTATATACAGTCTGGTTCTGTGCAAGGAAGCCGGCACAGAACTGCTCCCCCTTCTCTAGTCACCTCTTACGACTCGCTCGGGAGCTCTGGACTGCAAGCCAATTCGTTGTTCCCCGGTCTGCAGAGATTCAAAATAGACAAATGCACCAATGGTTTATTACACATTCAAGTACATGAACATCCAAACAGCATCGCGCGGTACCACGTACCTCCATCTGGTGGATATCTGCGTTGTCGATGAGGTCCCAGCGAGGCTGGCCCTCAGGCGTGTACTACCCCCCCATCACCTAATCATTCTCTATCATCCCCAGTTCATATTCCCCCACCTCTCAACCTTCTCTCCTGTCTTGAACTTTTCACCATGCCACCGAATCCATGCTTTCTGGATAGCAGGCGTGTAATAAAGTTCCACTACTACTACTACTACTCCCACCACGCACCTCCACTTGGTAGATGTCTGCGTTGTCGATGAGGTCCCAGCGAGGCTGCCCCTCCTCCGTGTACCCGTTGAACCCCAGCCCTGCCGCAACGTTCACCGACTCACCTGCACAATAATATCTAACATTGAAATACAGAAAAAGGCGCTGTGGTGTAGTGGTTAAAGCATCGGACTTCGAGTCCAGAGGACCAGGGTTCAAGTCCCCGCACCGACAACTATGAAACCACGCGTTACAGGCCCTTCAGCAAGGATGTCAAACACACTTGTGACGCTAGCTGAGAATCTCGTGCTAGATAAATATTTACTGGTTTGGCGTCAGAAAGGGCATCCGGCCATAAAAACTCAACTCCAGCAGACCTCATAAGGGCGCAAAACGTCTAACCTATATGAAAACATGGACATTAGCATACTAGACATCAAAAATGGAGATTAGTTTTAAGTTTTTCTTGAACATAACACAATCGATAATCATGGCTAGTGGATTCAAACAAAAATACGTAACAGCCATACCTAGTTTCCATGCAAAGTAGTACTTCTGCCGCTGCAGAGCGGCGTAGAGCTGGATGAGGAACATCTTGTAGAGGAAGCCATGCGTTACAAACTCTGCGCCTGAAGCAAACCAACACACAATAACCATCGTGTGTTGGGTTTAAGAGGTTGGATGCCAGGGACCTGCATGGCAGGTCCATGGCATCCAACCTCTTAAACAGGCAGCTGGCAGCTGACCAACTAATAAAAAAAAAACGCTTCCTGTACGTAGTCTGCTGCACTCTCCCGCGGCTATAATTCAAGCAAATGACGCTTTTTCCATCTCCGTTTGCATGACATACATTTTTGTATGTCCCCAACATCCTCTGCATCAACATTTTTCCGCTCACTCAGTACTCGGTTCAAAGCAGCAAGTACCTGTGAGTATGGTCACAGGATATCTGGGCAGCACGAAGACGGTCATGAGACCGAAGCAGGCAGCGGTGAAGAGCTTCTGTCTGAGCGCGGCCTGACCACACAACACACAGCCACGGCTAGCATCATAGCATGCCCTCCGTCACTGGTTTCTCCAACACGGATTTAATGGTGATTCAGGATTAACCCACCTTTTTGCATAGGCTAAATCCTGAACCAACACTAAATCCGTGTTGGAGAAACCAGCCCTAAATGACGATCATTTAGTCCAGAGACAAAAAAATTAAGTTAGTTTAAGCAAGAACAATAATCAGATTATCGTATGGCCCGTTCCTAAATCTAAATCTAGTGTTAAATTTTCATCTGAGATCAATATCCCAGAAATAACCAGTAACACGGCAAAATTAAATCCTAGATTTCAGTGCGCGGATTGGCTAAGAAGATTACATTATGACCTCGGTGTTGATCCAGACCCGGATTAAATCTTAATGGAAAAACCTGACCACACAAAACTTGCGTAAATTAAATAAATTTTTTCATAAACTTTGGGAATCAAACACAGGGAATCAAATCGCTTCAAACAATAGTGATTAAATATAAAATTTTACATGTAACTTTTGATATGAATAATTCAAATACTCTTCAAATTCAAAGCAAATTCCGAATGCTTTGAGAAAAATGCAGAAAAGGGAAAGGCAAAAATTCCCTGAAAACTTGGCGAGAAGCACAACTGTTCTCACCCTATGATCAGGCAGTGGGAACAAGGCGTCGCCATGGTGATTGTTGCTGACGTGATTGCCGACCTGGCGCCAACAAAACATATCCAGTCTTCTACACGGTGGACCAACAAAATATAGGCCTACCCATTCTTCTACACGGTGGACCAACAAAACATAACCATTCTTCTACATGGTGGAAAAACAAAACATAACCCATTCTTGCAAAAGGAGTTCTACAAAATACTCAAAACAATTGAAATTATCTAAATTTAATTATTTATATATAAATTGTAATTATCCTTTTTTCCTTCTAATATGAATATGAACTGAAATTTAGTGAAAGTACTGTAAAAAAAATTGAATTAAGAGATCCAAGGGACTGAGATATTTATAGAAATTCAACTAATGATGTCAAGTCATCAAATATCATATAGACAGAGCACTCGCATGATAAAATGACGTATTATTTATTGTTTAAAATATTAGCTGTGGGACAACTGCAGAAAGCCTGACAAATATCTCAAATTGCGTATTTCAGAAAAGGTTTAAATATTATATAAAGTAATTCCGTCAACTAACTAATAATAAAAAAAACAACGATCTGTTCATGATTTTTTTCTTAACAACCTCAAAATCTCAAAATCAGAGCCGCTTACATGGTTATTCGAGTGGTGATTCTCCTCCCAATCGCTCAACACCCCGACGCGATGGTTATTCTCATGGTTTTTCTCGTGGTTATTCCCATGGTTATTCCCGTGCACGTTATTCTCTTGACTACAAATTGTGACATCGCCACTTCGGTAATTCCCATGGTTATCTCCACCGTTGCAGTGGCTATTCACGCCGTTGCCGCCGCAGATTTCCATCACCTTGGTAGCGGCACCGTTTTGATTTGAGTGGTTGAGAGGGCCGGGATTCGACGAGGGGGGGGAGGGAGGGGCGCAGTGGTTGGTGCCGTGGATAAAGGAAAGGTAGTCCTTGTAGAAGCAGAAGGGGCCGCACATGAGGCCGTGAAAGCAGAAGATGTAGCTGACAAACTCCAGTAGGCTCGGCGCGACACTGCGCACCACAAAGCACGACGAACGATGATTTTACTTTTTGACAAGTTATTAAAACGTTTCATCAGAGTTTCTACTCTAGATTGACCTTGTTACTTCGTTTTGTGAAATGATTCTTGTAACGACATTTGTGATGAATTAACAAATGCGGAAAAAAAGTTTTGGGTTTTTTTCTGTAGTACAAAGTGCATGCAATATCAGCTACATAAAGCTGCACAATCCTAACCTTATATGCTACAAATACTCACAACCATCCAACAATTAATAGTGTCGGTACAGTAATAGTGTCTGTATATAACAACAACAATAATTTAGCGTCCAATATAAACGTCTAACTTATGTTAACATGGACACGGCGTTACAGCCTTGCCTGCAACGCATTCAAATGGACGTCAAAAACTAGCGTTGTTAGAGTACAATGCTCGTAGTCCATTTCCGCATTTAAATTCATCATCTTGAGAGCTATTCTAAATTTACGACGCACGTTAGGAAACGTCCAACATGCACGCAAGCATATTGGAAACATCCAACCTGTGTTGACACGGCAAAGTGGACGCAAAACGTAAATGATGATGATGATCACGTTAGTTGTTTGCGTCTATGCGGGTTAACGGTTCCTCGGGGGCCAAGTTTTCATGACTCAGAGGGGATGCCCCTCTTAACGCCAACCGCAATAATAAATGAATCAATAATCTGACATTATTGACTTATTAGACTGATCAGAAAATGCACTGGCATCAACAACGGCTCTATTGAAAGGCTGCGAGTGGTGGCTTCGCAGCTGGCAATGACCGGATAACTATTTCACACCGTCTTCTCAATTATTATTTTTTCCCTACCGGTATCTATTAAAACCGTACATTCAATCATTAGTAGGGTGATTACTACCTCATTGGTTTTGCTGCATTGTAGTGAAGATAAATGATGAAAAAGCTTTAAAATAGCGCCGTGCCAGACAGACTCGTCGAGGCTCGCTGCGTGTCGAGGCGGATGTTGCAGTGGATACTTTGCCAAGTAAAGTCGCGGTCGCAAATTCGCAAAATCGCGAAGTGCATTAAAATTAAAATATCCGACTCGGGGTCAAATGCGGTCTGTTCCCACACCTGATGGCTTGGTTCCTCATGGTCGGAGTCATCTTCTTCTTTTCCTCCGTGCTCCTTGTTCCGTCCCTCAGACTGAAGGCGAGACTGCTCAACCTCTGCGTGTTCAGCATCAACGGCCTGCAGCGCGCCAACAAATCTATAAACTTAAATTTAAAATCAACCGAACGATTTATTGTTCTGGTTAGAAACGGGAAGGGCATCTGGCCGTAAAAGCCCAGGTCCAATGTCCAAACTGAGTTGACACGGCGTTATAGGCCTGCTTATAACGTACTACCATACGCATCAGAAACGATAACCATTATTAAAATAAACAACTTCACACAATTTCAATTAAAATACAAAATATGCAAACTAGAGACGTATTAGATATATTACATTAAATATACATTAAAAAACAAAAAACGCGTTTAAAAATACATTTTAAAACAATGCAGAAATGAACTAGGGCAACTCAATTAATTTAGCCCCAAAAAAATCTTGTACTGTAGACAGGTTTTATGTGTCTTTGGGGTCTCATTGAACCCATTAAACACCTTGCATCACCCTGTCTGTGTGTGCTACCAGTCGTCCAGTACTACTAGTGTGCTACTAGTGTCCAGTGTCTACCAAGTCTCTGCTGCTCTAGTGTGTATCCAGGCCCTCCATAGCCTCCCACATCATTGTTTCTACATATAGAGCTCGTTGGCAAACATATAATGCATGTGATCCCTGTCTCTGCCGGTGTCATCAGCAAAACGGCATGACTTCAAATCCATTATAATTTCTATATTATTTGAAGGAAGGGATAAATTAGAGTTTCAACAGCTCAGGGATAAACTTGCTACGATTGACTAGCCGCAGCATGTCGGAGCTGCAATTCATTAATTTAAAACCGTAAATTACAATTGCTGATAAGCGCCGAGCAGTCACACTCGCGTCTATTAGAGGAAACAAATCGGTCGCTGCACAACTAAAACATGAAATAACCCTCCCCATCCCTGCCCTAACCATGACCTAACCCTGACCTAACCCTAAACTAACCCTAAACTATCCCTAAACTATCCCTGAGCTAACTGACCCTAAACTAAAATAAGCGTCTATAAATAGAATTCCGCTGCAGTAGGCCTTTTATATGATTAACTATGGCGTGCAGCGACCAATTTGTTTGAGCGTATAGCCGCCACTAGCAATCACCACACCTGCATGTCAAAATTAGCCTGGTCGACTCACTGAGTCCAGGGTGAAGGGGGAACATTGCCCACTGTTTCATAATAAAAAAATTAAAGCAGCATAAAAAACACCCCAGTATAGCGCCCCCTGTATAAATGCAATCCCAGGGTATAGTCACGCGTTGATTTGTTTTCAGTTCTGAGTCTTACGCTGGGTTTCTCCATCAAGTGTTAAAATTTTTATCCGAGATAAGTATCTGAAAAGCCAATCAAATAGAGTTAAACTAACCATAGATCAGGCTTTCATTGCGCTGATTGGATATGGTGACATCATGACCTCGGATTAAATTTGAGTACTTGATGAAAAAACCCAGCCTTAGTTTCGCGTCGTAGTTTTAAGTTAAACAAAAACACTCATTTGATGTAGGGGGTCTTAACAAGATTGCTAGAAAGAAATGAGAGCATTAAAGTATTGCAGTGGAATTTGATTATTGAAAGTCCCGTTTCAAATAACATTTCCCATGCGCTGCAGCAAGTTTTAAGGAAATAGAACCCTGCAGGCCGGGGAACAAAGAATTGGCTTGCAGCCCAGAGCTCCCCGGGCTTGTCGCAAAAGGCGACTAAAGAAAAGGGGGAGTGATTCTGCGCCGGCTCTCTTGCACGGAACCGGACTGTATATAGCCCTTGCCTGCCACACACGGTCCCAAAACTGCACAAAAACAAAAACAAAAAAGGTCGCATCATTTGCCAAGTTGAACCAGAGTCTCCGAACAAAAGACGAGCAAGATTTTTATATTAAATAAAGCATATGGGAGCAAAGAATTGGCTTGCAGCCCAGAGCTCTCCAGGCAAGTCATAATAGGCGACTAAAGAAGGTGAGCGGTTCTATGCGTGGCCCTCCGCGCAGAACCGGACTGCAATAGTCATCGTTACTACACAGTCCTTTTCATAACTACAAACTCCCAAACCAAACGGCATCGGCAGGGTTTGATCTGCCAGTCGCCAAAATCGATAACAAAATTGTTTGAAGCAGTTGAAAAATATTTTTTCCATATGGCGAAAGCTCTTGGCAAATTTTTATTCATCCTTCGTTCTTAGAAGCTCAATTACCGGCTCCATGGTGATAAACGGAGCTATAAATTTTATATAAATTTTCCAGTGCACCCGAGGGGAACAAATGCGCAGCAAATTTGCCGAAAAAAAGTACGGCCTGGCGAAAAAATAAGTCTTTAGGCAAATTTTTGTTACAAAAATTTCAAGACCCAGATCAGGCCCTTGGCATGACGCATCACAAGGAAAATCTAGCCCGCACTGGTAACGTCTCTGATAGGCTATAATCTCCACTGCGACACCACTCGACTAGTTCCATTCGACAGCTGACACCACAATCGAATCAAAAATCCTCGATGCCCGTTATCAAAGCAATTTTTCCGCTGCATTATTCATCGCTCGACGACCGATTTACGATTTCATCTACGACCCAGTCCCAAGGCTTTCCAGGCTGGGATCAGAGCTGCCACTGCCTGCGATCTACACCGCAATCACGCAAATTGGGACCCCCTAGATAAATGAGTACATCTGAACAACCCCGGGACCAATTCTGCTGAAATTTAAAATGCAGTAGTTCTCGAGGAAGCAGTTTCTATGCTGGAAAAATATTTCATATAAATTCATTACCGTTCAGAGAGAAGTAACTCCCTCTGTGTGAACAAAAGTGTGGGACGAATTTGATCAGGGCATCATTGATGCGTCAGTTAGGCAATGGCGCAGGTGTCTCCGTGCGTGTGTTGCGGCAAATAGCAGACAGTTTGAACACAAACTATGAGTGGATTATCATTAGAACTACCTAAGGCACACTCACTACAACTCTGTTGATTATTAGTTGACTTTTCGTTGAGTTGTAATAAATGCAATTGGGGGTCGCGATTTTCGTGATCACGGTGTATATAACTAGATTTAGGGATATTTCAGTGATCAAAGAAGCTGATTTGTAACGCAATCCCCAGATATCTTGGGATATTTCTTCAAAATTGCATATTTTATAATGCGAACTTCATCATTATCATCATTTACGTTTAAGTTCACTTTTCTGCATTAGCACATTTTGGACGTTACCCACGATGACTCCCCAATAGCTCTCGATTCTTTTCCATCTCGCTGTTCATGCCTCGCTCCTTCATATCGCTCTCCACTGCCTCCCTCCATGTTTTCTTTCCCCTCCCCTTCCCAACTCTTCCTTTTACATTTATTTAAAATGGAGATTGGAATATTTCTGTCAATCAATACAATCAAGGAATATTTCGGGCTCAGATACCCAGAATCTAGGGATGTTTCATTTGACTTGATGGCAGCACCAGTTCAGATCAATGCAGGCAGCCCAATCCTCAGCTTATCCTCCCGGGAACCCATCCCCACAGCAGGCCACGGCTAGGGAGGCTTCTAGCCTGTCCCACAGGGTGTGATTAATACCCTTTTTGTAGAATACCCCCTCATTCACTGCCGGCCTGAATTTACAGTTTAATACCTCACTAGATTTTGCTGCATTCAGTGAAGAAAAAGTGATGAAAAAGGCTAAAAATAGCGCCATATCGCAAAGTCGCGAAGTCACGGTGGAAAAGTAGCAAAATGCATTTTAACCAAAATATCCGACTAGGGGTTAAGAACTGGGTGTAGTAGCGCAGAATATTTCAGTCCGGTTTTGTGCTTCGGGGCCAAGCAAAGAACTGCTCACCCTTCCTTACTCGCCTTTAATGATCCACCTGTGGTGTCTGGGCAGTGGACTAATTTCTGCTTTTTCTCAGATTTGCAGCAAAAAAGCAAAAACACAGTGGAGGCGATGTTATTCTGAAAATTCTGCACCTGAAGAATAAACAAAAATAAATCCTTAAGGTACTATTTAACAAATAAAAATATTATTCACTCCCATTTTTATCAAAACCTCCCTCATTTTTCAAATCCCAGCAATAGGTCCGGTCACGGCGGAATGCCAGCAATATCCTGAAAGAGTCGTTTCAGTCCACAGCCGGGCCTGGCGCCTGGAGGGTATTGGGCTGGGAAGCATCGGGAAGTTTGGGGGAGGGGGGGCTAGATCGAGAATCTTTGATTCCGCAAGAATGAGCTTGCACGTAACGAATCGATTCGCATTTTACATTCAAATCTTAAAATAAAATTACTGATAGTCTAGTAAAGTCAATAGTCAGAAGAAAGAAAAACTGGATTGGACATGTAATGAGAGGAGAGGGTTTGTTGAGAGAGGTGATGGAGGGAAGAATGAAGCGCAAGAGAAGACATGGAAGGCCACATATCCGAATGATAGACGAGCCGCTTGAGAAGGAATCATATGCGGATATCAAGAGAAGGGCTAAAGATCGGATAAGGTGAAAGGCTTGGACACCAAAGACCTGCCATGTGACAGGGCACTGAAGAGAGAGATAGTCTAGTTCGTAAATTCAAAAAGCAAAAGCTACTAAATCAAAAGCTCACCAAAATCCAAGGCTACACAAACCCTAAACTAGTCAGTAACAGACTCTGGATAAAAGCTCAGCTATTACTAGTAGTTACTAGTAGAAGTACAGTAGTAGTTACAAGAAATAAATGAAATTTATTTAAGCCTACAAATAAATATCCGGCAGAGCTATATTTATCAAAGCTGAAGAGCGATGCTCAATCGTGCAGATCCAACTATCATTGACAGGTCAATACGGAAGGCTACTCCGTGTAACTAAGCAGTCGACAGTTTTGTTTCATATCTGGCCGCTAGAGCGCTCCACAGATAAATAAATGCACTGATGTTGACGATTGACCGATAAAGGTTATAAGGGCCGGCCCAGATGAATGCCACTGCAAAATAACGGTTGCACCATGTCCGCTTTGGATCGAATTAAAAGCGGTAATTTATATACAAGGTGGTCTGGAAAAAATCCTACATGTTCCTCATAAAAAAAATCGTAATTAAATGACATGGTTTGATTCGAAAGTTCAATGATCGTGGAGTAACGAACACCATTACAGTCCGGCTCTGTGCGGCCACGCACAGCTTCAGTAGTCACCTTTTACGACTCTCCCAGGGAGCTCTGGGCTGCAAGCCAATTCTTTGTTCTCCTACAGACCCGGTGATGTCGAGCGTGTAGCCGCCATAGTCGCAGACGTTGCGGTAGGTGTGACAGACACAGAGATACTAAATAAAGGGGTACAGGAGCCCCCGTCCCCCTCATAATAAATATAGGGTGTAAAGAAGCCCCCCATTCCCCTCATAATAAATAAAGGGTATAGAGAAGCCCCCTGTCCCCATACAATAAATAAAGAGGGTAGAGAAGCCCCCCTGTCCCCTGATAATAAATAGAGGAGGTAAAGGAGCCCCCATTCCTGCACTGACTCGCCCAGAGAGCTCTGAGCTGCAAGCCGGCAGTTCCCCATACTGACCCGGTGATGTCGAGGGTGTATCCTCCATAGTCGTAGACGTTGCGGTACGTGTGACAGACACAGAGGTAGGCCATGGCGACCACGAGGACGACCTTCTCCATAAGACCGGGCTCGAGCGCGCGCATGAGAACGAGGCAGAGGAGACTCTGCGCCAGCAGGTGCACGATCTGCCTGCGCACGACAAGCAGGGAAGGTGCACGATGTGTGTGCGTGCGCACGGCAAGCAGCACATGTGCACGATGCGCGTGTGTGCGCACGGCAAGCATGGCAGTTGTTCTTAGTTTTTTGGGTTTTTAACTTTTAGGATCGTGTGTAGCACAAAGACTATGCACAGTCCGGTTCTGTGCAAGAGAGCTGGCACAGAACCACTCCCCCTTCTTTGTCGCCCAGGGAGCTCCCTTCTTTAGTCGCCTCTTACGACTTGCCTGGGGAGCTCTGGGCTACAAGCCAATTCTTTGTTCCCCGGCCTGCAGGGGGTTGGTGGGTAGGTGCATGAACTGCCTGAGCCTAGCATGCAACATCACGATTCATAATGGACAATTAACTATTAAACCAAATTTCAAAAATAAAAAATTGCCCTCAACTCCGCAGAACCATAGCGAATTATTCATGATGACGCTGCTAGTAAGCAGAAATACAATCTGTGCGATTGAGCTTCAAGCCACGCCCAACTCGCGATTTAAAGAGTTAACAAGCCACGCCCACCAAGCGGTTTAAAGACTTAACAAGCCACGCCCACAAAGCAGTTTAAAGACTCAACAAGCCACGCCCACCAAGCGGTTTAAAGACTTAACAAGCCACGCCCACCAGGCTGTTTAAAGACTTAACAAGCCACGCCCACTAAGAGATTTGCGATTTTACATTCGCAAACCGTTTGACAAGAGTTTAGGGTTAGGCTAAGATTAGGTGAGGGTTAGTTATGAGTTATTTTAGGGTTAAGTAAGGCTAAAATCAGAGAAAAATTCATCTTTGATTTGTTTGTTTACCTTTTGAACCACAGCTGAACTCACTCATCCTATTGACTTAAAAGTATGAAGCTCCATCACACAGATGATATCTTTGCCACCCTCCCTTAATCCCACCCCTCTCCTCTCCCTCTCCTCACACGCCAATATCGTCTCCATCACTGGACCTACATCTAGCGGTTTGCAGCTCAATGGCTGTGATGGTTCCCACAGTTCGATAAGCGCTCAATTATCAGTTTCACACAACAGGACAGTCGCTGACAACTGAAGCCGCCTCCCCATCAGATAAATGAGAGGCCGATAGCTCGCCTACACGCTACACGCCACACACCACACGCTACACGGAGTGACGCGGTCCCATATGTTAACAACATTAACCAGCAGATAAAAGCGTTGAATTTGAATCATCAGATGTCTAGCTGCGCAGCAGATAAATAGATCTGGCAGTCACACAGCCTTGGAGCACGAACGGTGTTGAGTAAGGACAAGAAAGAGCGTGCTACAGAATGTAAACAACTAAACATTTGTACTTATACTTGTTTTATAAAACAAAGAATGTATGCTTATTGTCAGTAGCAGCGACATCAAATGCTGAACTGCATCGATGCAAATTCAATTGAGGCCAGCATCGCAGAACGTTGGCAGCAGCAGCAACACGGCCAGCAGCAGCACAACAGCGACAACAATATTACTGGCAGCAGCAAATGTAGCACAGAATGCTGCGCACCACTTCCGAACATAGCTAGCTCTATAGCAACAGAAGTAGTCCTGGCAGAACTGACTAATCCAACGTTGCATGCAAACGTGCAACACCCAAGAAAAAACATACAAGCGGCGAAATAACCGCACAGTTTCACTGTTCTGATTGTGCTTTTTTTTTCGTGCATACACTCTATCACATTGAGTTAGCATATAATCACTAGAGAAGCTCTGATGCTATACAGCTTGATGTAAAACTATAGATCACCGGAAGTTGAGTAAAAGTTAGGCCTCGTGGCTAGACACTTCCAGTTGATCGCAATTTTAGTCTTTTTTTATGACAACAAACGTGATTGGATGATTGGTATGCTGTCGTTATCCAGCACAGCATTATTTATAATAAAATCCGGAACCGGAAGTGTATAGCCACTGTATATCACAATGTGTACTCCGGTTATTTAGTGATTTTTTGAGGCATTCTTAATTTTTGCATTTTTTTCCCCCTAAATGTGCATATTTTACTCTCTCAAAATTTGACATTGAACCGGCAAAATTTTATTTTTGACTGTTACAAAAATTAAGTGCCCTATTACAGAAAAAATGCATATTTTCAAATTAATTAACAGGAAAAGGGCCTTTGTCCTTACCGTCGGTCCCCCAACCCTATTCCTGACTTTATTCGAAGGGGACAATGTGCTTTGTCACGCTAAAATAGTTAAAACATAGTTTTTATTGCCAAAGATACAATGTTTTTTTTCTCCACTACCAATAGGTATTTTTCATCAAAGTTAGTGGCAGCACTGGTTACATTGACAGACAGGGGAAGGCCAAGTATGGCGGCTCGCACTACTGAGCTAAGGCATCAGCACTGGCTAAACTTTAACATAGTGGGAGCAGGGCTTGCTCCATCACCATTTTATGCATGCATTAGATTATACCCTAGATTATACCCGAACTAAGAACTAAATCTCGGTTTAATGCATGCGTTGGATTATACCCTAACACCCTGCAGAAGTATTAGATTCCTGCCGGTACACACCACGCGACCCCTAACTGCTGCTGCTGCTGCGCAATGTATTCAGAGCTCTAATGACTGGTTCTTCCAACACAAATTAAAGAGTGGTTCAGGATTTAGCCTATGCAAAATGCTGGGCCGAATCCTGAACCACCATTAAATCCGTGTTGAAAAAACCAGCCGTGAGTGATATAATGTGTACATGCACCGTGTCACCGCTTGCATCAAAGCTTCCGTCACCACATAAGATACACCATCAAAACAGGGAGTAAATTCTCCAAGATACAACAATGTTATACATTACTTTCAGTGCAGTCAACGATACTAGAACGCTGCGAGGCTTTCAAGATTGGCAGGAGGGCTTGATCCGCCAATCGTCGCAATCGTGCCAACATCATCAAAAAAGAATTTCTTTAACTGAACATCAGCAAAAATATCCTATTTGTCGAGAGTTTTCAATACCAAATTTTTCATCCTTTGCTCACAGAAGCTCAATCATGGTAATGAATAGAGCAATAAATTTCATATTGCAGTGCACCAGAAAATACAGCTTAGAGGATTTATCTGGCAAAGAAAGGTAAACCGGACAAAAAAATTATAATTTGACAATTCTTTGGCAATTTGGGGGGGGGGGGACGTTAGAGACAAAAAAGGCAGTTAGTATGGTGAAGGATGGTAGTGTATGATTTATGTAGTCTGTTGCACTTCTCCCGCACCTACGATTCAAGCAAATGATGTTTTTCCATCTCCGTTTGCATGACATATTCTTGGTGCGTTAAAAGTGCAATATACATACATACATACATACAATGTCATACATGGTGGTGTAACATTGCCATACTTTTTGGGTCACCTTTCCATCATACCACTTAGATTGGCAACTAAAGAATGTAACGCCGTGTCTCACGCCTACACTAACAGTTCATCAGTCACTACAGCACGTAGTGTCTAGACAAGGCTTTCTCATCCCGTGTTCAGCCGAACAATGGAGTCCAGCAACGGCTAGCAGAATAGAATTCAACCAACCGGAAGAAAAAACGAAAAATTTTATTCCTAAATTGGCTGAAGAACTCGTGCATAGAGAGGGCTAACTGCCAGTCTCAAGCATGAATAAAGTTCAAGTCTCAAGTATGAAGCAAGTGTAACAAGAATAAAATGTTCACCGAAACGATCAATTTTTTACCAATAAGCAACCCAAGTCCATTTCGGAACACCGGAGTCCGGTGGCGAGCAGTCAAGTGTTCCACCAACCAGCAGAAGAAAACCGAAAATTTTGATTCAAAATTTTTGTTATAAAAGAACTCGTGTATAGCACCGTTAACCCCTGTACGCTGGGGAACTTGCAGCCCAGAGCTCCCCGGGCGAGTCATAAAGGCAACTAAAAGGGAAGCGGTTCCGTGCTGGTTCAGAGAGCCAGCACAGGACCGGACTGTACAGTCTTTGTGCTACACACTAACCTACACTACGAACCACAACACTAACTCAACTACAAAATCAAACAAAGAGCCATCGCCAGAGTTTAGCCCTAAAAGAGCACGTGTAGCGCTACGCCTGCAGCCTTGCACCTTCTAAAATAGGCGTAGCAAAATTGCCTAACCATTAAAGAACGCGTCAGCTTAAGCCACCATACTCGATTTTCATGCGTATTGCTACGCCTTTCCGTTTCAAATTAGGCATACAATTTGCATGTAAGCACAATTTTTGGTGTACGACACCTGCTATACATAACCCTGCGTATCGTGACTTGGTGTTACCCAATCTTCTTGACAAAAATTAAGCATTCCTGGTAACAGAAAAGGTTGAGAACCCCAGCCTAGGTGTAACTCGCCCAGTGACAAAGTGTCCCATCACAACCAACAATACCGGCGGGCTTTACTCCTGTTCGCCTGTAAGTCGATCAATTATTTGTGGCCCGGAATGACGCCAGCCCCTCGGTTATTTATACCTTAATATTAACAATAATTACTCTTTCTTCGACAGCCACATCATAAAGCCAGAATGAATTCCTTGTCTAGACTCTGTTGAGGAGTTAGCACAAAGATATTGCTTGTAGTCTATATAGATAAAGTGTAATCTATATGATTTGAGCGGAAAGAGATGAAAACGGTGAGGATCCGTTTGTTTTTAGCAGTTTAGGGACCGTGTGTAGTACAAAGACTATATATAATCCGTTTCTGTACAAGGGAGTCGCCTTTTACAACTCGCCCCAGGGAGCTCTGGGCTGCAAGCCAATTCTTTGTTGCCCAGCCTGCAGGGGCAAAAATGGTGAGTAGGTGAGGTGGCGGAGTGGGGTGTCATTGAGGAGCTTAGTGCCGATCTGAGAGCTAAGATGGGGTTAGAGACAGTTGGGGAGGCGGTAACAAGAAACAGACTGAGATGGCTGGGGCAGTGGGGCAAGTTTTGAGAAAGGAACCGGACGATTGGGTACGGAAATGTATGAAATATGAGTTTTTGTTTTTTGTATTTTAGGGACCGTGTGCAGCACAAAGACTATATACAGTCCGGTTCTGTGCAAGGGAGCCCGCACAGAACTGCTCCCCCTTCTTCAGTCGCCTTTTACCACTCGCCCGGGAAGCTCTGGGCTGCAAACCAATTCTTTGTTAACAGCCAGCAGGTGGACTATGGATTATGTATGGCTTATGAGGTAGATGGGAAAACAGTAGAGAGAAACTGGAAACGATGTGGAAAATCTTGACAGAGGAGGATATGAAAGCTACGGGATAAGCTGTGAGGATGCGACACATAGAATAGCATTGTTTCAATTTATGGAGCTTGTTTTTTCATACAAGTCGACGTGGCTATATATTATATACCTAATTATACCTACTGTGGATTCAGTCAGTGTGACGATGAACAGAAAAAAATAACAACAGCACAGAATTTATTAGCCAATCTAAATGGCAAAGTTCCATGCATTCACATGCATGCCATGCGTTCACAGCATTTAAATGAATGCCGTCGGGCTCTCCTCCCATTGGCTGCAGACCGACAAGCAATAATGGAATCTGCGCAAATCCAACTTGACAATCTTGAATTTGCAACTTATTTTAAGTTTTTCCAAAGAAATTTTCTCCAGCCGCAGATTAAATTCTCGCAGCAGGCAAAGGCCATAGATATCAGAAACTTAGATCGCGCACTAGCTGCACTCTGTTGTAGAAAGAAGGACCTTTTTAGCAAAAATGGAAGTTGATTTGAATTATGGGTAATCACTTTGAATTCTTGTGTTTCGATCTGTGTAGGTCATGACCCTGTCAATTAAGTTGTGATCAGTTGTAATTGGTTTGGCCCACGGGCCAAGCACCGCCCCATTCATCCCCACACGTCCCTCATTGGACAGCCTCTAGTGAGGGGGCCCTGGCAAAGGTGCGCTGTCCAATCGCTGTACAGTGTACAGGACACCGCGCTACAGCCAATCAATAGAGCATCAATCAATATTTGTTAGGATAAAAACCACCTCGGCCCAATAAGGCATTGGAATGGAGTAATGCATGGAGCCAGGCGACAGGGATATCAAAGAAGGAACTAGAGAGGCGATTAAAGAAGGACACTCGCTATGCGAGGATATTATAGAGCTAAATAGAGTGGAGGTAGGAGGTCGACACTCGTACTGCAAGGACACTAAAGTTCTAACTAACTATAGGCGATCAAAAAGGGACACTCCCACTGCAAGGATATTAAAGAACTAACTAGAGCGGAGGTCAAAGAGTGACACTCGCAATGCAACGATAATAAAGAACTAACTAGAATTGATGTCAGAAAGAGGCACTTGAAGTGCAACGATATCAAAGAAAACACCAACGAGGAGGTCAAAAAGTGTCATACTTGAAGTGCAATGACATCAAAGAATAAACTAGAGCAGAGATCAAATCTAAGAAAGACATACAAAGGCTAGATCATATTTATTTATATTCATAAATTATAAAAACATCATATTTGTCATGAACAAGTACTCGACTACTCGAAAGGATGAGGATCCGTTATACGTTGAAAACTTGACATGTACCGTACCTACAGAACACTAAAGAACAAATGATAGAAAATTGTATGCCATTGATCAGATAGTTCAGATCCTGTTTTATATCAACATGAGATGTAGTCTGTGAAAAGCAATCAAAGACAAAAATAAACAAGGGATATTTCACCGTATTTGAACATGATGAAGGAAAGGCCCTCGAGAAAGAAAGGCCACTTCAACATTTAAAGCACTCAAAACATGCCAAGAAGTTAATTAAAAAACACGATGTACTATATAGTGCAGCAAAAGTTCTAAAATCGCCTACAATTTACAACAGTGGTGTATAAGCTATAACCATCGCCCAGATAAGAGCTCTAATAAGCATTTACTGACTACTTGAATGCGATCAAGTGGGAAACTCCATCATACATCCTGACACTTGACTACCACAATACTTAACTCGATTTACATAAGCAAACTACAGTACTGCGATACACTGCGAAGAATTATATATACCAAGGGTCTCTTCCATGGTGCATATTTTGCATGCAATTTTGCATGCAATCATGTTAAGAAAATTACAATGTAAAATGTCCTTAACTGGGCTTCATGCAAGTTGTGCATGAAACCCAGTCAAGGAACAAGCCGTGCATAAAGCCCAGTTAAGGAAATGGTTGTCACGACAGCGGTGGTCAAATCTTTGTTTGTCACAGTTGCATGCATGAAAACTTGCCGTGATTCTGTGCATGCAAAATTTTGCATGCAATTTTGCATGCCAAATATGCATCGTGGAAGGGAGGCCTAAGATCCACACAGCACACTTGTATTTGACAAACAACGTGGCCAATCATCGCATCAAGGAGTGTTTGGGTTTTAAATTGCTCTCGACTGAAAAGTCACTTTTGGTGGACATCGGCTGGGATCTACAGTGCACTCGACAGACCACCTTAAGTCATCTACGCAGTGAATGCAGTATTGGACATCAGAGGCCACTCGAAAGCCCTTCGCGCCAGATCTTTGAGAACTAAGTGGAATGAGGGTGCAATAAGAACATAAACTTCAACCTGAAGAACTGACAGCGATGCATACGACATCATTCCACGACAATTGACGTCAGTTTGTTACAATAATAACTGTCAACAAATCTATGACATCACTTCAACTTCAACTTCTCTACTGCACTCCTCCCTAATGGATGACTATTTGCAGGGCTGACGAAATTAAGCACCTTTGCCAAGGGTGCACGAAGTGACTCAAAATCTTTTGCCGCAGCCGGGAATCGAA
>JAQIWG010000621.1:0-31258 GCA_034695025.1 Chamaedrilus cognettii
ATATGGACTTGTCAGTGTCTTAATATTGAACTGGCTACTGTTTATTTACACATTTTTGGCTTTGTAGGGTAAAAATGGACGCTTTCAATTTTTACGAGGTTTCTGAAGTCAGAAGTAACCTAACTCGGCTATCACACTCACCCCTGCAGTTAAAATCAGAATTGTTACTCATCCAAAATCATCGCGTGACAAGCACCAGCGATTAGCAGTCCGCCGCACAGCAGCGCGATAATTTGGACACACAAACAGCGGGGTAGTCAATTTCAAAAGACAACAACTTTGGAACTAACTAGCAGAATTTCATCAAACTTGCAACATATATTGATATTAGATATTTAAGTATGTGTGTAGAATTTAACCATCGTAGAATATAAATTAAAATAGTTATACATGAAAAACCAAAGGGGAGCGGGTTTTTTCAGCCCACCCTGTATCGACCTTATGCAGCTTCATTTTTGAGCGTGTACTTTTTTCAGTTTCAGCGATTCGCGACATTTGGCACAAAATTACATACAAGCAAAAATTTCATGTTTTACAGTATGGTTTCTAGTAAAAAAGCCTTTTAATAAAATGCCAAATTTGCACCTCTTATCTCTAATTCGACTTCAAAGAATGTTGTAGATCCAGTGCAGTGTCAACTGAACAGGTTAGAAATTTATACAAAACCCATAGTAATGACCTCAAGATCAGGTGAATTGCTTAGCATAATCCATGCTTAGCATAATCCAAAGAGCTTTACATTTTGTAACCATTTCAGATTACACGCAGAATTATTGTTACAAGTAGAAATAATGAGCACGGCATCAAGAATGCTGAAATCACTCAACAGGCCAAATCAAACAGAAGTACGGTTTCATTACGATAGCCTTTCAATCCATCACCGACATATTCTATACACGGCCCTATAGTGTACGCTGCCAGTCTCTAACAGTCAAACATCCTGTTGAGAGGTAATAAGAAATGTATATCGCTCGTTAAATTCGTCCAGCAGGTTCGACTGAAGGTTCTTGGAGGCCTTCCAGTGCAGTGGGCCGACGAGCTCGGGCTTACCACCGCCACCATACATCTCCAGCTCTATGTACTTCATCCACAGGTCTGAAATAGACACAAATGATATTTGTTGAAGTTGAAGATATTTCATGACGTGTATACATGTATATGTAACAAGTGGTTTGAACTTGTAGACAAGTAACATGTGACCTAGGAATTTAGTAAATTAAGTCCCTATGTGAATTAAATATGACAACGTGAAATCAAATTCACAACATTTGTCAAATGCAATTTTTCAATAAAATTTGCTATAGCGCTCCAGGTATTTTATTCACTGAACTAGAAAAATGTATTGATAAGCTGTCAAACATACAAGCTGTTCAAAACCAAACTATAGTCAAAATCTCAGTTTTACTGAGAGCTGTTAGCTCAGCAATAGCGGAGATGATAGCCTAGTGTAGTCTAAAACCATACTATAACGCGGATCAAAAGATTTTGCGACTCATGAGGCATCGAAATGGAGATTACCGATATCGGAGGATCCATATAAGAGCACAACTGCGTCATATGCCTTGCGTACTTTCTTCATTTTGGGTTTTGCCTGAAAATAAAATAATTAAAAAATATTAAGTTTACACCCTATGCTACATATCCATTCTATTATAAAAAAACACTACGTAATGACATAACTACAATAACACAAAATCATCATATGTAGCTCAGCCGTTGATCACGAACAAGTATGCAATGCGCGTAACGTTATGATCGGGTGAGGATTAACATCATGTTATCAATACGGTATCATGCACCGGTATTTCAATAAGTCAAAATCAATATGTTAGCAAAAGTGTTAAGTTAGCAAACTTGAGACAACTCCGCGGCAAGATAGCGATGGAAGATCTCCACTGAAATCGGCGGCATGGACATCAATCTGTGCAAAAATGACAACGCTATATTCCGTCACTAGCTACCCCTCATTAATTTTGGAACGTTAGTTACATTTAAGTTATGGCAAAGATTTATTTCAAACGCTAAAGAAAATCACAATTGACTAGAGCCCACACAAAACTTGAGAATAAAGGCAAGCATCTGCACAAAAAAATTTAAAATAGAGCATCAATTGACATTTACTTCATGATCTAAACAATTTAAAACTAATTCAAGCGATTTTTGTTGAGCAAAATTGAACGCATCGGAGTCAAAATGTAAGAGTGTATTAGTATGTGTTAGTAGCACACAGCAAAGAGTTAAGCTGAAACCAGTGCTGTGGTCTACACCCTATAAACAACATTCGCTGTCAGCACTGCTTAAAATTTTCTTCCAACCAACAAAATACTAAAAAATTTCGCACTACAATACAATTTTCTCTACCGTTTGTAGAGCTTTCTGACGGCACGTATCTCGCTGTGTATGGCGGCCCAGTCGATGAAAAACTGCTTTATGTAGACGCAAACAACTTTCGACTTGCTCTGCAGGCCGCGCTGAAACAAACACAGCACATTGAGAAATGAAATCTACTATAACTTATGAGCTACAACTATAAGCTGACCCGGCCTTTGCTCCACCTTCTCCTATCGTCTGGATTTCCTTAATGACATCTGCATGGTGCCCATGACGATGGGAGGTCCCCGACGGCGTCTTTTGACGCCAAAATGGACTATAAAACCAGTATTATTATTATTATTATTATTAATACTTGTAGGAACTGGTCTCCAGCACTGAAACTAAAGAGCATTCTATTACATTATTTTTGTAATATAACATTCTCGTGAGGAGAATAATATTTAAAATATAAACTAAGACGACAATCAAATGTTTTCGCAGTATGACAGAATTTTAAATACTTATAACAATTTATGAACATATTAACGATTTAATGCACAAAAATTATATTCTCATAATGAAAACCGATACACAACTCCTTTCCACAGTAGTTATACATTTCTGTCATGAACAGTGACAGTAACTCTTACAAAAGCCATAGTTTCAAATGTCCACTAAAACCTCTAAATACTCCGTTATGTTATCTGGCGACGCATGGATGCACCATTCAAGAACCAGCTTCCACACTATCACTGCTTCATCCACCTGAATCACAGCACAGACGCCCGACACTCAAACAATAGTTGTCAATTGTAGTAGTTCATCAAACGTTGATGCCGTAGTCATGATTAAGAAAGCAAAAAAGCAACAAATAATACAAATTGACAGAGTTTGATCAACAGCAAGCCAGACATCGTTTTCAAAGCGTAAACAGTTTAAGTAATTTTAAGATTTATTATCATTAATCAAATATAATTACTCTATATATTAGCAATCTAACAAAGCAGGTAAGCTGTATACCCGCTGAGCGACTGAAAACGTAAGCAAACATTTACAATAAAGCAAAGCAGTGAAGCTGCTTCTATACCCTGTAGAGGGCCTGCAGTGCGCGGTTGATGTCGCTGACGATGAGCGCAGTCTCTGCCTCGGTGAGGACAAGGATCCTCAGACGACGCACCCACAGCGCAGCGCTGGTCGTGTGTTGATCGACGACCGTCGCGCTCGCCTCCACGGCCGACTGCACGCGACCTGTCGCCTGCAGCAGCTGTAGCTGCACCACAGCAACGCTTCTTTGTCATCTAATGGCACGGCAGCACACTAGGGCCATCTTGTTTTTTGTTATTTTTCTGGGCTACTTTAGAATGCCAGATCATGACTAAGGTCATTTCTAGAAAACCGTAAAGTAATAAACAATGCTGTAAGCAGCTATGAGAGTGCCATTAACTTGTTGAATGCTACAAAACTAATGATTTGCCTGATACTGCTCATGCTCGTTGTTTCATCCAGCTACCTCCACATCAATCTGCTACCGATAAAAATATCTGAACTTGCAGTAGTAGATAGGAATGAATGTAGTGTATGAACGCAGCTCTTCATGTTATACAGACCCACTCTGAAGCCATCCGTTCAGAGAGTTTGTTAAACTCGGCGGCACGATGAAACACTTTCTGCGTATGCTCAATTGCCTGTTCAAATACATGCAAAAGAATTATGCCAAAGCAATTTTTGCATAAATGCGCACAAGTTTCTATACCAGCCTTAACAAGCTTCTCGGCTTCACACTAATTCGGCATGCATGGTATACAAATGCTTAATTTACAAAAGAATCGTGTGGTTTCCATTAAGAGCAGAGGAATATATAGCCGTCGACAAAACAATTTAAAAAATAACATAGTATAACATACAGCACTAATTCTCATGTTAGTGAGGGCCTGGGCCTGGGAGTCTCAAAATCTTTCAATGATTTCTAAGCTACTCATTAACCACACTTGCATATTTTATGAAAAATATTCCAAAAATCTCAAGAATCGGCATTTAAATTAAATGCAACTAAAATATAGTTACTAGAAAACGGCCAGAGAGCAATGAATACCTCTGCAACCAGTTGATCGTCCATTGGCTTTCGTATAACTTCCAGACACGTCTCCAGATAAAGATCCCACATACGCTCTAAGGTTGATGAATTAAAACCAACAGAGATATAAGAAGCTAGAAATAAAGAGCTCACAAGCAATAACTGCTATCTTCGCTTGCTCATTCGCTATCATCATTAACTTAACGACTATTGAATGGAGAAGCAGTTATTCAACACATAATTTTAAAGAACCTTTATTCATCGACAGTGGTAAAGTATTAGTACAAATTACACTCATCTATCACATCATCGCCAACACAAAACAACACATTGACTGACCAGTTGGTGCACGTTGTATAGCCTCGTCAAACAAGTGAAACATATCTTGAATGAACTCCTGCGTTTTTTCTGCAATCAAAATCCCGTACACTGACGTCAGATTCAACAAATCGACGAGACAACATTTGCATCTTACTCGCATCTTCATACTTCCTTAACAGCCATTAAATTGATATAATCAATTCAATACGTTTCAACGATCAATTCAATGATTATAACAAACACGTGTCAATCAACAAATAAATTAAATACAAACTAAGCGCTCGCCTTTTTCTCTGAGATCAACGACAGTACACATTCTTAGTTCAAAGCGTTTTACATCAGCAAGAAAAACAGTAACTAAAAAACACTAAGAAGCCCTTAATTTAGAAAGCCTTTTTGGATTCCATAGTCATCTGGCAGTGGTCAATAAACTGCATGAGGATGATTTGCGCAGTAGATTGACCAAACATCACAGAAATAAACCAACGCGTTACGTAGCGCGATCGAAAGTTCTGAGAAAATATTGCAATATCGCATAATATATTTGCACAATGATAAATAACCGTCTACATTTAATCCAAAACTCAAGAACGGTAAGGTTAAAAAAATGAAGGCACTGCACAACAATATCTTATTTCTTATTACCATATCTATTTCTCACAAACCCACCACTGATATGAGAGCCGTGCTGCTGATGCAGCTTCTGTATTTCATAGAGAGGACGTTTGGCGACAACCGCAACCGCCAATTCCTGATCAGCAAACCGACTCCCCAACCTAAATGCAACAAATTAATTAATTACAACAACATACGGAGTGTATCCTAAAAACAACTTGCTACCAATATCGCAGTATCTCAACTAAAAATTTATCATATGCATCATACTTGCACACATTCTAGCGCATAATTTAGACATTAGAGGGATAGATTTATACAAATATTATTATGCGATCAAAAGTTAAAAATGTAGAACTGATGTTTGACTGCTGTTAAAACTTAAACATGTTTCTAACATCAAATTATTCAGCACGTTATGCGTCAGTCAAGTCTAGTACGATAGCCTACGTCTGATAAATATGCAAAGATGAATATGTTACTCTGAAAAAATGTCATCGACGATCGTTTCGGCAAACGGAAACAACATGCAGACGGGCAGAAAAGATGCACAGAATTCCACCTCTACAAAAGAGACATGGTACATAAATTAAATTAATGAGCAATACAAAACTGTGACTGGAGACTATTTTAATCAACCAACACTCAGTAATATTTCATGAACAAACAAATATTGGTCGCTTTGCCTTCCAGTGGGCTTACAGACCACTTAGTCAAAGCTGACAAAATAATGAAATAAAACTAAATAACTAGTACTGCTATTCGTCAACTTATAATTTGTATGCTAAATAAGCTCTACTATGATACCAGAATATATTGACCGCTGTTTAAAACACAAAATATTGCCACAAGCGCCACGAGTCTAACAAAAACGATAAGCCTGCATATATTTTACAAATTATTAATTTATTATCAAAATCAACAAGATAAATAAAAACTACAAAAAGTATACCTGGAAACTTCTCCACGGCCTGCCTGTAGACAATACGGGCCACTTCTGCATTGTGAACTGCCGACATGCCTTCAGGCTAAAATAACAACTATATAATAAATAATAGCACAGCACTATATCCAGTTTTTAACGCAAACACATCACAGAAAGTATTCAACTAAAGATTATATTAACCCTGACAAATGGCAGAGTACAACAATACTAAAATGTATAGCGCAATGAAAATTTAACATTTAATTAAAATATCCTCTGTTCATAGCGTTTAAAATAATAAAAAACGTAGTTGTAGCTTTTAGTCCATTTTATCCAGACTATATAACTAAATTACAAAATGTAGGCATAGTGCAAAAATTATGAAGGCATAGAATTGACGTACGTTTGATTCGTCAGCTAATCCCAAGACTTCAGTTCTCTTTCTCAGCTGAAAATTTTTATTAAATCAAAGTGAACAACTGTCATGATCAATCGATATTGTATAAGCTCAACATCGAGTTGCTTTCATATATTAAAACATCAGCGTTAAGAAACAAGCAATCAAAATAAATCCAATAAAAGAACAAGAGTTACTGTACCATTGTAGGCATACCTGCAAACTAAATTTGACAACGACAAATTAAACTCAGAAAATCTTTAAAAGTTCTAACAGAATTGAAGTACAACATACTCGAACTATGCCAATTTCGTTGCTAAACAGCTGCAGAATATTCTAGACATAAATACTATATACTTTAATATTGATTTGAATTGAGCACAAGAAAATATTAAGACAATTAGAATGAAATCGTTGCTTATGACCTTTTCAGCATTCAGCAGCTCCATTCGAAAGTACTAAAACAATTGTAACAAATTTATTTACTTTGAGTTACATACAATATACTAAACACACAATGTTTCGCCTAAACAATTTTAGTGTATATTCGTTAGCCATTTAAAATTACAGTGGTGTGCCAGTGAAACAAAAACAAAAGACAAACAAGAAAAATGAAACAATCAGAGAATTACAATACTGAAAGAACATTATAGGAGTAGTAGATTTAGAGCAATTTTACCGGTATTCACATCTCTGAAAGAAAGACTCGATCATCCGATCTGATCTTATTTTACAGACACCATATTATATAACTGATACATATTGCAACCTTTCGAAATATATTTGATTGATCAAATAAATATGCTATTATCAGGGTTTAGAATTGCTTCTCAACAGACCTGTGCTTTTACTATGTCATTCAATAATTAAGATAGTTTATAACTGATGAGATATACAGGATAATAACCTCGATCCACAGAGGTTTGTCGTCAGGGTTAAATCGCAAAGCACGTTGTAGAATGCTGCGAGCATTCTCCATGGACAGTCGAGTCTCCATCTCCCATTGGGCAGCCATTATCCACAGGCCTGTACACAGACAGCCAACACAGGACAGGTCTGTAGATCTGTCAAAGAGTCAGTCATTATCCAGAGGCCTGTCAACAGATGGCCACTACGCACCTGTAGATCTGTCATAGCGTCAGTCATTATCCACAAGCCAGTCAATGAGACTGGCCTTTATTTTTCATCAAATCTGCTATCCACATGTCTGTCAAACAAATGACCATATCTACTGATCGGTTAAACGACTCGCTGCTGATTCCTCGACCTTAATTTGAAAAAGTGTTAAATCCCCCATTACTCAAACTGCGGTTTAAGCTAAACTGCAGTTTTAAATTTTTGGGTTGCTCGACGATTTTCTTCGGTCTGAGTGCGATTTAGCAAATGTGTTAAAATATTACTGAACCCTGGTCTTCATTAGCGTCCCGGAAGGTCCTAATCATGTTAATACGTGTCAATAGTGATGAATGTTCAATAATATCGTGAATATTTGAATCCTGAAGCGTTACTGACATTCCGATGTTTTGGCCGCTAAATCGCACTTAATTCGCAGAAATGTGCGAATTGGAAGATTAATCTGCAGATTGCTAAATCGCACATTAGATCGAGATCAAGCAACAGAAAATTTAGTTAAATCGGACTACGTCACTAAATCGCACTCAAATCGAGGTTGAGCAACCAGCCGTGAATCTATTAAAGTATGCAAAGTTCTCACCAGGCCTGTGGGAGTTGATCTTCAGAAGATTAGTGAACAATTGACCAACGGTTGCCATTTCATTCTGTGGAAATAAAAATATTGTATTTATCCTTGAACAATTATTTACGAACATTGTCAATTCAAATTTATTGAATATATTCAAACATGAAACCATTAACAATGATTAGATCTGCATTGCTTCTCAAAGACAAAATACTGGGCTCACACCTTTGCAGCGATCAAAAACTTCTCAACAGAAATTGAAATACCTTACAAAAGACAGATACTACAGTATTAGGTGGTATTTAGCAATACAACATACCATTTTATAACTATCATAATCTTGCGCATTTCACATCCACAATTGACACCACAATTGACAGCTGATTTCAACCTACAAACCAAATTTCATAATACTACTTACCCTCGACTTGCAAAATTCGATATGATTCAGCCATAATGAAGTATCGGTCTAAAATAAAAAACACTTTGTACATACAGTTCAGACCAAATGCTAAATTAAGCATGCTAACTAAATATATTGACTGCTTCTATTGCAAACATACATTTAATTCCTCCACAGAAATATTATTAGTTGAACTTCTCTAATTCGGCTGTATCTACTGTAGTCGTATCAGAAGCTAAACCGTATAAATATTTATTGAAAAAAACATTATAAATACAGTGAGTTCACACAATCAAGATACGTGACAAATAATATTCTAATTGAATCTTTTTCCTTATTAAAACTAAGGCAGAAACTGAAGTCCTTTGAATCGGAAAGATGCTACGGTATAATACGTCACAATTCACAGTTCTCATAAACTGAGCTCTACATACCGGAAATCTCATGCATGCCAGCTGAAATGCAAGCGAAACAAAATATTTAATATGGACAACTATTGAAATTTAAACCAAAAAACGAAAAAATCTGCAAAAAACTTCTTATAATCTGTCATATCTAAATGCTAGACAAAATTTAACGTTTTTCATAAAATAACAAATCACACTAAATGAAACCTTTTAAATTTATATTAATTTTCCAAAAACAAATCTATATAAACAAGATATAAATGTTTTTATCTCTAGCTCACCGCTAGGCCAAATCAGTAGAATGCCTTGAGTCTGATTAACATGAGGAGCTCAAAAATCAAAAATGATCAAGATCTGATCAACACAAACCTTGTAAAGGCTGTGAATCCTGTGAACGATGCTAATGTCTATTTCCTTGCGTTTCTCCGTCGTCTTGAGTGCCTTGCGTCGCTGCTTGACCAATGCCAATACATGCAGCTCATACTGACACACAACACACAACGTCCAGAAATCTATATTAAAGTGTGATGTATAGATCACTTTATATTCAAGGCACCGGAATAAACTTGAGAACTTACTACTATGCCGGGTGAGCGATTAAAGTGCATCAATTGTAACACAAGCAAAAGCAGTTAATATTAAATCATTTAGAAAACCCCGGCAGCCCAGAAGCCCGGTTAAGCTTCCGTTAACAGTATATTACAAGCCATTCTTAACAAACGACATGCATGACGAGCCTACACGTATATATTCGCGTACTAAAATATTCAAAACTGAAGAACTTGAATTTTTCGTACTTTACTTAAATATCCAGCATATGTTAAATATCCATGAGATGACGAGATGACTAAACATACTACATGAATATTCAAAGATACCTACCTCAATGTATTTGACGTAGTCTTTTTTTTCTCTGACTGTCTTTCGCAAAGCATACTCACGCCTTCTTCTTTTGCTCAGAATTTTTCTGAATAAAAATTAACATTACAAAGTACATAATATTACAAACAAAATGACTTTCAAATATTAGGAAATAATTGTCCAACGCTACTATTTCAAACATTGATAATTCCACATTGTTTAAAACATTTAACGCTATACGGTGGCAGTTTTATTAACGCCTCTTCCGTTAATTGTTGATAATAATCATAAAACAATAATTTGGATCTTAACAGTAAATACTGCATAACATATACATTTAAAATAACATATCAACATCAATCATCGGCAATTTTAAACAGACGAAAAATTGGTTAAATCTGAGTTTTGCTGTCCGGTATTGTAAGTACTATACTAACATTAGTAGCCCAACCTAAAGACGTAATAGTATTATCAATAGCACACGAAGTAACGTACAGGCATTGCGTTTTTGCATTGACAAGCATAGGCTTAAAAATCAGAAAAACTCATCGCTGCATAATGGTTGGACAACTTTCTATAAACTAAGACAGCATCTGAATAAGCTTCGTCCTAGGCGTGTAGTTATGCGTATGTGATGATTTGCGTACATGGATCCTAACCCAAAGGGAGCAGATCAATAAGCAGCCAACCACCCCCCACACATGCATCAGTGAGCGATAATATAGGCACGTGGGTGTACTTGGTTTCGCCGGCGGTGAAGAGACCGAGACGCTGCATCTGCTCCAGCTCGGGGAGCATCTCCTCCACGGACTGCTGCACAAACTCCGCCATTCTTGATGCGGGGGAGGGGGGGGGAACTGAAATCACAAAATTCACACAAAAATCAAAACAACTTTTTTGGTTTAATTTGTCTGCGGACAGAGCTAAGCCAGCCAGCAGCCAATCCAACTCAATAAGCCAATCCGAGATAATTATAAAGGCCTACGTGGGACAATGTTTTTTTTTGAGCAGTCGACATAAGCATAGATGTCCAGATGTCTCTCGATGCTACACTGCGATCTAAAACGCACAAAATTAACTACGACTGAAATTCATTTATAGACGTGCAACTGAGATAGATGTTCAATTTTAAAATTCAGAATACGCCAGCCTAATTATCGTGTACATTATAGTAGGCTTCCCTGTTAATTTTGTTACGGTCGAGAAGTTTTACTTAGAAGTTTCAGGACTGACCATAAGCTAGCTCACATTTTGTTGTACAAAAGATGCTGTGATTTTAGTGATTTTTACATCTGCAAATTGACGATTACGTCACAAGCAACTCCGCGACAATAGCCGAAAGGCTGTGTACTGTATTTACACAGGCCGGTTGAATTTAACATCAAACGAGATGGGGCCGTTTTACTATCCTCTGTGGTCTCGGTAGACCAAGCCGGGTCACGTTAGACCCTTGCCTTCGATGCGATATGGCACCAACTCATATAGCTACTATCAGCGACGAGGACGAACTGAAGCGCAGGGGCTATCTCTTGGGTTCGGTTCTGGGCGAAGGTTCATACGCTAAGGTCAAGTGGGCTACATCGGAAAAGTACGGCCGTAAAGTGGCATTGAAGATTATCAATAAAAAAAAGGCGCCGGCGGATTTCCAACAGAAGTTTCTACCGAGAGAACTGGAAGTGATGAAGATGATGGATCATCCGAATATTATCAAGCTTCACGAGATCATGACCTTCAACGACAAGGTATTATTGCTAGGCCTGGCAAGATTTGAGGGAAATACGCGGTGTCGCATCGCAGTTTGCGATGAACTTTGGGTTAATTGAGATACAACAGCTCCAAGATACAGTGCATGATTCTGATGCCACGTGTTCAGTTTCTAATTTTCTAGTTATGTCACTGGCATCAGAAATTGAAAATGGTGTCCTCTAACTGATCTAAGTAAGCTATTTAATACAGAATCTTCTGTGAGCTGTACATGCATGTTAACCGACATTGGGCGTGCTTGCCGATATAGTGATGATGCTGTTGTCTTAGATTGCCTGTACACTGCAGCTATAGATGGTGATGGAGATGCAGAAGACACGGCTTGTCTGCAGATAGTGATGGTGATGAAGGTGGCGCTGCTTGCCTGTAGATAGTGATGGTGATGGAGATGGCTGGGCACGGCGACCTGCTCGAGTACGTCAAGCTGCGTGGCGCCATTCCTGAGGAGAAGGCAAAGATCATGTTTGCGCAGCTCGTCAGTGCGGTCGACTACATGCACAGCCTCGACATTGTTCACAGGTATGATCCAGGGCATTCATGTATGTGAATGATGTGCAGTTGTATACAGAATGTGCGAGTAAATTGAGGGAGTCTAATTGAAATGTGCAGTTCGGAAAGGTGATTTGAGTGTGCAGTTTTACATGTGACGCTGGGCAGTTGTAAACTTTGGGGTAAAAATGTCAATTTTAGAAATAGTTCTCAGTGTACATTTTCCTCGCCAGTGCTCTCTGCGCTGTTTCGATTAAGAGACCTGAAATGCGAGAACATTCTGCTCGACGTCGACAACAACGTCAAGCTGAGTGACTTTGGTTTCTCGCGCATCCAGCGTGACGATCAGATGAGTCGGACTTACTGCGGCAGTGCCGCCTATGCTGCCCCCGAGGTGCTGCAGGGCATTCCCTACCACGGCACGGCCTACGACGTCTGGAGTCTCGGCGTCATTCTCTATATCATGGTAACTACCCCATTATAGAGTCAAATCAGAACATAGGTGGAGATGGATGGTGGAGCGCGCGGACTTGGCCTAACATACCAAGGTCGACTAAAAAGACAACGAATAAATAAAAACTTGTTAAAAAACTTTTTAAGCAAGGCAAGCAAATTACGATAAATTTAATAACGGCTCCAGGGGGATCCATAAGGGCTATGACCCTCCCACTCTGATTATGTTATAAGAGAAATGGCCCCTCCCCTACTAATATATGGCCCACACATTTTGAAATTTCATATGGATCGATAATTTGATATGGACATAATTTGATATGGTAGTTAGGAATAGGCCTACTTCAAATCAATATAAGCCAAAGACTGACTATAGAGCATTCTGGTTAAAAAGCTCTACCAAGTCGATTGTTGTTTGAGGCAGAACTCTGACCTGTGAGCTGGCGCTAGTTATGAACGGTTTGTTTAACAGGGATGAGAAACCATATAAGACTTGAAGCTCAGTGTTATATTTGATATCAGGCTTTGAAAGGGTATGACAAGAGACTCAAGAGTAGATGACAAACTGGCCTTCATTCGACAAGCTCAACAATCGCCAGGGCATACTTTAACGTGCAGTTCTATGCAGAAGGTGCAGTAGTTCAGAATAAGATGCACATTTCTTAAAAGTGAACTGTGAATGCAGTTCTCAATGTAAAACTGTGCAGCTATACTTAATTTGAAGGATGAAATGTCCATTTAATAAATTTCTGTCAGCAGCCCTCCCCCGTCCCTGCCCACGCTCGCGACTTCTTCACGTGTGCAATTTTAATTTAAGAACTTCACAAAGCTTGCATTTCTTAACTTTTCTTAAAATATTCCTTATATCAGACTCTGCTCGTGCATGTCCCACGTTCACATCCAACATTATGCCGGTAGGACGCGTTACTGCGCGTGTTGTGATTGGCCGTCAGATCAGGTCCCCGATGACGTCACTAGACGCCGGAACGGACTCTAAACTCATTACTAGTATTATTATTATTACAGGTCTGCGGGTCGATGCCGTACGACGACACGGACGTGAAGAAGATGATTCGCTACCAGCTCGAGCGCAAGGTCGGCTTCTCCAAGTCGAAGAAGATCTCGGACGACGTGAAGCACTTGATACATGCCATACTCGAGGCTAAGGTTGACCAGCGGGCCACCATGGCAGAGATTATAGAGTCGCCGTGGCTGCAGACGGCATACCGGTCCCTGCGGGCCAGTTCGTCCCCCCGAGGCATGGCGGCGTCGGGGGCCAGCACGGCCCAGGCCCCCCCGGCCCAGGTCGGGGAGTCGCCGCAGATGTTTGCGACGCGGCAGGCGAGCAGGGCGCAGAGAGAGGCGACGGGGAGCGCGGCGATATCGAGGCCTAAGTCACGAACAAAATAAAATCGAATTAGAGACGAGCGTGGAGAGGAATAGAAGGGGCGTAGTGGCGATATCATGCTAGAGGAATGGAAGGGACTTCGTGGCGATGTCGTAATAAAGAAATTGGGATTCGAAGCGCACGTGGAGTGGAAAAATGGTGACAGTGTTGTGATAACAGATGTGTTGCTAATGGGGCGGTGATATGAATACAGAATATTCAAATGTTAGATTTAAAGCAAAATGCTTGATAAAAAGAAGAGCAGGTTTACTTTGACTGCGGTTAATAGCTGTGGTTGGTTACAATCGTGGAAGGTAACGGCTTCGAAGTTGCAACACCAGCAGCATCTTCACATGAGAATGAATGAAAATAAAGCTTTCATCTATAATAGTGGGAGTTATGTTCTCATTTCTGCTTTATCGAATCAAAAAAGTAGCTGTGACCATCGGCTGCTATCTTCAGTAACGATTTTGTGATAAAAAGCAACTCTATGCAATCGGCATAGAGAATGAGCAATTGGTGCAATAGTTTGATTGTAAATATATAAATATAGTAAAAGTTATTATGTGTAAAATCAGAACTTTGTGAATATCAGTCAGCGAGCTTCAATGATTTAGATCATGCTGTGTATCAATGCGCCATGATCGGGAATCGTTGAGGGGACAACAGGGTATAATGTTTTCTAACTAAGACTGATGTCAGGCAGTTTTGTTACTTTCAAATATGATATTTAGGGCATTATTGGCTGCTAATAGTGATGTAAATGGTGGCTATTGTTTATTAACCGTCTCTGAAGGTTGACAATTATTGTGGTTCTACGAACAATTTGCATTGTGTATAGCGCACAAGGAGATGAGTCAGAAATCAGAATAGGACTATTTTGGTACGAGTTAAAATAGGCCCACTCTTGTGGAAGATATTTGAATGCTTGTTATGTTTAGCTTAGTATCCTAAAGACACGGCTTAATTGCTGTAAGATTTTATTGTGACGAAGCTCTGTAGTGTCAGATACGCCTAATGTTTAGCTTTTGGAGCTTTGCGTTTAATAAAAGTGTCTCGTGAGCATTATTGTTTCGTGAGTATAGCTAGCATTGTTCGGCATTTTGAGCAAAGATAATGAGCTACCACTATAGGTCCGATAAGCTACATAGGAGGATAGCCTACACCAGAAGTATAAGGGGGCCTACATGTACAGCAAACATTGCCAATAATAGATTAGATTGCCAATAGATCAATAGTCTGCTGATCGGGTTATGTATACATTTATAATATTCAGCATATATCTATTATTCTTAACTACCGTATCTCTTAACAAAATAGGCTACAGTTTGCAGAATCTTTAATGACTAACTACAGGTACTACTTTTGTATCGGTTTCTTTATAGCGTTACTGTCTCACAATACAATACAGGCCTACTTTTCATATCAAGCTTGTCGCGTATATATACGGGCTGTGGCAACTATAGTGATACGTTCATTAGTCATTGTAGTCTACATTTTTGATCTACTTTTACTAACTGAAGGCTAAGAACGCTGTATTTGGATAAGTATATGGCATATAAAATATGCATAGTGCATAGTTTATTATCGTATATTAGCTTAAAGGATGAGTTCGCGGCCTGCGCCATGAAGCCCATGTAGTACACGCCAACAGCTCGAGTTGAGGTGTACATTGATGAGCTATGTACATCATTTCGTAGAAGGTCATTTCTCAGTTTTCATAGAAGGAGAACACGTAGAAAGCGTTCGGGCATTATTTCGGTGGCATGTTGACACAAAATTTAGCTTGTCGTCCATAAATTGCCTGACAATTCATGACGCCTGCAGAGAATATAGGCTCCTAAAACTAGCTGTACCGCATTATACGTATATTGTTTCATTATGACAGTGATGTGTGCCAGTGTTTAGTATAATGTATACCAAAAACAGTTCTTCTTCTTACAATCCGGTTCTGTGCCTCGGCCTCGTCTTTACCAAGCACAGAACCGCTCCCCACTCTTAAGTCACGAACAATCTTTAATCAAAAACGGTTGTGGTCATTCTTTAAGATCTGAAGTTCGTCGTTCGCTGGGTCTATGCTGTAGGCCTACAAAGGCTAGTAGCTACAATATAGACTGATCAGTGACGTAGCCAGACTTTTTTTTGCCGACCGGAGCAATTTTGTTAGCTTATTTAGGCTATTTTACTATTTTGTTATTAAATCAAAGGGGCATACCGATTTTTTTTACACGCGTAGCGCGCGAAATTTTTCAAATGTAATTGCGACAGTCTCCATATGGGCGCTATAAGAGGCAAGTACACGTATATGTAGCTGTCATGCCATTTAATCCCCCCTTCCCCCCTTAAAAGCTCAACGAATTTGGACAAATTGAAAACGTCACTATAATCATTCCGACCGGAGCAGCTGCTCCAATTGCTCCTACGTAGCTACGCCACTGCTACCGATCACATTCGGATGTGTCATTAAAGTCATGTGACGAAACGGAAATTAAATTCATAAAATACGCCTAGTTCAATATTAGGGCCTTTTGTAGACGTAATTAATGCACACTCTGAAACAATCGTCACGCCTTGTTTACCGTTCTGGTCTAGTTGCATTAGCAACAGTACAGGCCTAGTACAATGTTCGTTAATTCTACAACAAGCTTTTTGATCCCACATTGTCGTCCAAATATTATGTTTTTCGGTACTCGTTTGAGTGAAATAAAGACATTCATTATTCATTCCCCAAAAGCTTGATATGACAACGCCATAGAGGCTATAGGGCCCCAGGGGTTCTCAACCTTTCCGTTACGGGAACACTTAATTTATGTAATGAAGGTCGGGAAACTTCAAGTCAAGATACGCCCCAGAGGCGCAGCGAGTTTGACAATGAAGAGTGCTCAAACGCTTGGAAAAATTTCGAAACTACGAACGAGGTTTGATAACAAATGTTGGCATAAAATTTTTATTTTTCTTCTGTTGGTTGGCGGAACACCAGTCCTGGCTTTACTTGCCGCGGGACACCAGTGTTCCGCGAAACACAGGTTGAGAACCACTGGGCTAGGCAATGTTTTGTAAGCGAGGTTTTACGCAATGCTTTGAGATTCATGCATGCAAGCACAGCATGGCCCTCGTTTAGAGCGGCCTAACGTTCGTGTTGATAAATGGGCGTTTGGCATACGACTGGTCTAGAGCCGGTGCTTTGTAAGAGGCTTTCAGCCCACTCTTTAACATTACCGATCCCATTCTCCAAGATTTGCCCACTGGTCCGTGTCGGGCGTTGCTTTTCTGGCATTGTTCTGTTATGCTTCGCACTAGTGCGGGCGTAACTTCGCGTACGTAGGCCGCTTGCGTACACGCGAAATTGGCTTCGCAGGCAAGGCTAACAATGCAGGCGAGCGAGTCACATCTGTGTTGAGTGTTGACTTGGGTGTTCACTTTAATATCGGCGCGCACAAACATTCTATCTCTATTGGATGGCTGCAGTCTGTGAAATCTGCCTTATTTGCGTGGCGGAATCATAGATAACAATTGGAAATTGGGTAGGGAGCCCGAATTAAATTGTTGAGAGAGGGGTCAAATAATAGCCTGCTAATAATAGGCTTAATAGAAAATCAATTTTACGAACTTGTATTGCATATGTAGAAAAAGTCATAGCTTTGGTGGAAAAAAATCGCCACATTCATGAAATAATTTGCACATTTGCCTACCTTACCTTAGAATTATTATGCGGACTAAAATTGTGTGCATTTGCAGTGTATGTAGGCCTATGTAAGGTGAAAATTCTTTCAACAAGATTCTTCCACGTTGCCCCCTCCTCTGCTTCCCACCCCCTCCCCCTTCGCCCTACATGCTTCTACTTTTTGTAGTCAGTTCCAAAAAGTCTCTTCAAGTAATACGTATTATCGCCCAATAGTTATGACGTATCAGTACGCCAAATTTTCTTTTGAATAGCTGACAGGAAGTTGATTAGCTGATTCGCGCATTTAGGCTCTACGTTATTATTATGATGTCGAGATGAGGACTGGTGACGGACAATAGTCCTCTGATGTGTGGCAACCGAGTATATCGCACATAGCATGACAGAGCTATGCCATGATACTGTCTCTTGCGGCTTAATATACGTGTATCTTTATTATTTATCTTGATCTTTTTTTTCTCTTTATTATAGCTTTTATTATTCATGCATCACTGCAGTGTCGTCGTATCGTTACGAGAGATAACAAAGTAGGCCTGTCAAACCTACAACCTTCGCGTGCCTACATACATGTAAGCTATTGCTTAACTGCCACGCTAAGTAAACAATTTACTCGACAGCCTTTAAGCCTACTGATACAAAGTACTTAGGATGGTAAATGTGTAATACAGTCTTAGCGTATCCAGATATATAAATGATAAACATTGCTAGGCCTATCGGCTTACGTTACACATTGACCTGCAAGCTCATTGTAGCGCGGGTGTGTGTGGAATGTGTATGCTGAGACCGGACTCACCACCTCACAATTCGTGGAAAATTCGTGACCTCACAAATCGTGAGGTCACGACCGGGGGTGGGGGGATGTGCTGACGTTTTGGCCGACGGTTTCGGCTGTAGGCATCAATTTTGAGTTCAGCGAGTTTCAGTGGATGCTTAGCTTGCAGAAGTTTAGCAAGGCGTGCACGGTTTTAGCACAGCATACGAAACATTATATACTATGTACGATATAGCGTCAATATTACGGCGGTTTAGCCCACGTGTACGTGTACGTGTAGGTGTACGTGTAGGTGTACGTGTACGTGTATAGTGTCGCTCAAAAATCGTTCATCGCTAACCTAATAGCACCAAGCCTAATATGCAGCATGGTAACCAGGGCCGTAGCGCGACCATTCTCAGCGGGGGGGCAAGAATTTTAGCAGGGGGAGGGGGCAAGCCCATGGTTAGCCTTTGCATTCCAACTTTCTTGATATTTTCGCCACGGCGTCGTTGCCCGTAAAGCTCTTAAATCACTCGGCTCATACATATCCCATCTGCAATAGACGTGCGGGCCGTTGAATTGTGTGGCGCGAGCGAGTTACGTCGTGAGGTGAGATGTCGCGTCAGGACTCAGTTAAAAGCCCCTAGTAGCCTAGCTGAATGGGTCTCTTGTTATAAGAAGTTCACACGTTCAACAGGATCGTTTGTAAGGGTTTCCTTAGGGTTGTTTCTGCGTTAGGACCAGCAAATTAGGGTTAGGGCTGGGTCAGTATCAGGTTTTGATTGGGCCTGCGCCTTGAATTTCGTTGATGTGAAAAAATGATCTATTTATAGATCGCTCTTGGTAGACGCTATTGCTGGTATAATGCATACATTTATCGATCCTGTTGACGCCTGATCTTTATTCGGGTTAGACTCAAGTTTCACGCTGCCAGCCAGGGCAATGATCGATGTCCTAAGTCTACTGTAACGAGATCCTTCCATCATCCACGCATACGCTGCGCGTGCGTACCCGCCCGCTTGCTTCACGCAAGCTGCAATGACATTCACGAGCCAGGCGAGCGGGTATTTTTACGGGTATTTCTTAGCCTCCCCCCTCCCCGCCAAGCAAACGAGAGGCACACATTTTGAATAGAAAAAATGAGATTCGCCACCTCCCCCCGGGCCCCCAACAGCCAAACCCTGCCGGCACATATACATTGGCATGGATCCAATTTCAAAATTAGGGCTATTCAAATGTGTGTGGGGGGGAGGGCGGGTTCCGGTAGGCTGAAAAAGCAAAGTAACCTAAACATTAAAATGTAATCTAAGAATAATTTGTATTATTGGAGGCCAGCTCATATAATGTATATCGTAAATATTGGGGGCTTCCAGAATCCTCTATGAATCAGCTTCCTTAACTGCTCATGATTTGTCCAACTTTGAGAGGTCGACGTAACACCAACGAGACAACAACGACACGTCACGTGACGTCATTGCACTCACGAGCTTTGGTGAACTACTGTTTTATATTCAAAAGATTTACAAATTTTCTGCTGAAAATGGGTGCGTTTGGGTCGTTTGATCAATTTTGAGACTTTTTATCTTTGAGGGGCGTGCCGCCGCGCCATTTTTTGAAAGTTGAAAGTTTGCAACTTTTACGGCTTCGGAGGCGATAGTTACGGAAAGTACGCGCATCAGGATGAAAAAAAAATAACGGGGGAAAAAAAACCTCGATGAAAAAAAGGTCGTGAAATTTGTCGAAACGCGCTCCAAAAAATTCGGAGTGGGCTCTGATTAATTTTTTTCGCGTGAAACATATAACTCCCGAGCTGAAAGTGAGTTAAGTATTATATTACACTTTTACACCGTACGTCGCCTACATTGTAGGTTACATAACAGGAATTGGAGGGAGACTGTCACCGGACTAATCCTAGCGGTGTACAAACTAATCGCGGGAGCGGCACCTCTGACAGGCCGTCACTGTGTCTGCAGCTGTACGCAGCGGAGACGCGCCCATGACTAAAGTTGTCGCGCTCGAGGCGCGCAAAGACTCATTGATCCAACAGGCTCGTTACGATCGATGAAAGAAAATGTCTTCGGCATTGTGCGAGGGATCTGCGTATAACTCTGTCAACGGGCGCGCTGTGGACTAATAAAAAATAAATTAAAAAATAATGTATTTGAGAGTAGCGTCCACATACACGTACCGTGCAAGACTGTTCTATACTGCGTCAGTCGACGCTCAGACTTCAATCGACTTTTAATTGCGCTCAGACTACGTTATGGTGTGACCGTGTGACTGATGGGGATTGACATGTATTACTGCCCTCCCCTGATTCCGATTTAGCCCATAAATGTATCATAGGCTTACAATTTGTGTCTAATACGTGTTGCCTGTAGCCTCTAATACATTATCATTAAGCGTTCTTTTAAAAAGGTATTTATAGGAAAAATGCGCGCTGCGTAGAATGTACAAGTCTCTCTCTTCCGCTTAAAATGCGGCATTTTCAACAAGGCGTGAGCTGTCGAATTATGCAGTCAGTGCTTTACGAATTATATAATTGTAAGAAGATTGATGCACTCTCATGCTATTGTGACATACGTCATGGCCTGTTGTGAAGTGATCCATGCAGATATTCTGAGCTTCTAACTTTAGAGCCTATATGCTTCGAAGTGCTGTTAGTAAATTTGATAGCGAATTGTTTAACAAAATTAGGCATATACAATTATATATGTACAACAAGCCTTTTGATCTGATTAAGGCTATACTCTCAATCATGAAATTGTAAACAATAATTACGGTTCTTGTAACTATGGTCCAGTTAATGTTACTACGTGGATCTAGGCTACATACACTATGCTCCGATTAACAGTAGATATTGTATCAAATACAGAGAATTCACGAGAAATCGTAATAAATTGTTCGCTTTATTCTGACATCCCCAAGCAATCTCTCACATGAAATCCGCTTCACACGCGAATCCCGTCAGGCTTTCAAAGGGGCAGGCGCGCAGAATTTCTAGCCTATATTTTGGCAAACACGCCTGAAGCCCGCCTTTCAGCGCATGGGCACAATAGGGCGTCACAGGCGGTGAGCATAATACATTTCTCATCGCTGCAAGAGAAATCTGCGCGACCTTAATGCCACACGGCGAAACAGACAGCAACGTAACTCAAGGATTACGAACTAGCCAGCGACGGAGTGTTCTAGAGAAGTTACGACATAACGTAGGCTACAGTAGTTATGAAAAGCCTGAAAACAAGTAGACTTTTCGCTTCCTATGTCTATGCTGTTTGTGTGCCTAATCTGAAACTACGTTGATCACCACGTTAACAAATTAACGCGTAATTCAATTAGCGGTCAACTGAATGCTATCTAGATTAACCAATAACCAAGCCTATTTAGCGACATTAAAACTACTTAGCCGCTTTCATTTTAGACTAAGTCTTCCTACCGGAGTCAAGAAGACTTGTTTGTGGATTTACCTGACGGAATACCGTGGCCTATCGCCACAGGCGTAACCGTCAGCAATGGCATTCACAGTGAGTGATTTTAATGCGATGTAACGCTATTCCTAAATACAATCGGCGTTTATAGTCTCGGAAGACGTCTCTAAATCTAGTCTCGGAAGATGTCTCTGAATCTGACGGTGAAGATGTAATGCACGATTATCGTGTGTGCAGCGTCGTTGTGTCCCGCATACATCTATGTTCCTGCGGGCGTCTTTCCGTAAGATGCTGCTTGCAGCATTTTATGGGAAGATGGGTTGATTCATTGGTGGTTATATGATGGTTCAAAGAAAACGGCTGAAAGATGGCTGGAAGATGTAATGTACGATTTTCGCGTCTTCATCGTCGACGTCTTCAAAACACGCATGTTTCTGGAACGTCTTTCAGCATTGCGTGTTCGGAAGATGACTTTAACGATCATTAAAACGGACGGGAACACTGATTAACCTTTAAATAAATAAATTCAAATACGTAGACAACCATTTAAATTTTTACCGTGTGTCCAGTGTCCAGTGTATAGGCCCCCTACATGCATTCTTTTATAACCCAAAAAGCTTATTTGCTTAGACAAAGACCGTAGACATGCATGTATTGTATAGTGTATAACGTATTATCTCAACAAAAGTAAGCTACTGAAATATACCTGTGCTGCCTGCTTCAAGCCTACTCACAAAAACAATTATTATGTAGTTAGTGTAGCATTATGATTCTCTAGCAATGCTACCTACTAGCGTGAATATTTTTATAATTATGATTATGATTGTACTTTGTTAATTTCAGAAAAACCTCTTAAGGCCGCACGTCATGGGATTTTTGGTAGTTCTAATCGCATGTAAGTTTTTAACATTGTCATTACACCATTGTTATCTGTGAAGCATTTAATAAACTGGCCGTATGTCATTGATTTTATTTATTCAAGTATTCGCTTGTCGCGCATAGGTCTATCGCTAGCAATTCAATATCAATCTTGAATTTGCCATAAGAGCGGATCAATGTAAATAATTCATGAGAACTATGAGTGTAAATAGCTGCACAAACTTCGTTAAGGATTTTCCCTTTATTTTCTAAGTGGAAACGATGCCGTGTGTATGTCTGTTCTTGGAGTTATTACTGCAATGCTTGTTCACAAATGCGATGTTACTCGGTCATCAATGCAATGATGCAATAGATAAATTTGTCTTCTAGGGCTATTTTTGACCTCAACTTGTCTTTCACGCTCCATGCCATCACTTTCACGCTCCATGCCATCACTTTCACGCTCCATGCCATCACTTTCACGCTCCATGCCATCACTTTCACGCTAGCCTATGCGTCTAAATTATACAAAGTAGACTACAGATGCACATATTTATCGTTAAGATAATATTACTTTGCTTTATATTGCAGGTTCGCAGATTGCTAAGGGTAAGGATCCAAGCTCTTTCTTTTTTCCTAATTAACTGGAAACATACCTAGGCCACATTGTATTCATGGTTCGCTAGATTGTTAACATTGGTACATAACATTGTATTTGCATAGCCTAAACCTGGGCCTCTATCATTTGCAAAACCTAAGCCTCAGCAAATTATTTATTGCTTTATTTCTCGGCCCGTCACCTGTGAGACCCTATACTCTTTCATGTATAGACTCCATGTATTTGGCTCAAAAGCCTAGGCCTACTGTTATATGGTATCTTATTGTGACCTCAGTATTTATATCATTATGCATTATTTATAGGCCTACTACTCATGTCATCATCGTGTACACCCATAGCCTGTTTTTGCGCGACACTGGGACGAGAATAATGATATCGTTGCATTAATTTTGCTTGGCTTATAATTTACAATCTAAATTGTAGACACAGTGTATTGAAACTATGCCTTCAAAATCACGTTCGAATTTCGATTGGCCCTTTAAAATAACGTCTCACAGTGATAGTGTGTGTTTTATGATTGTACACTGTGTAGGCTTACAGCGTAGTATAAAAAGTTTGTCAACTGCTGCACAACATAGGTCTACATCTTGTGGTACAACGTATACAAGACTGAGGCCAATAGATGTGCTGTTACTATTAATGTATGCACTGTACACAATTTTCTGGGCTTTTGAAATGAGTTATGGTGCCTCCATGTACATGTAGATCGAAAGCGCAAGACTTCCGGTCATCTTTTTGATGAAGCCGTGCTGTTTTTCGACATGTTTTTCTTTGATTCCACACCACAATTTTGTGCCGGTGTTTATTGATATTTTAAATTTCCCTACTCAGACGCCGTGTATCCTGCGCAGTGCAAAGCCTGGAAGGTCGCCTGTTCTACCTGGCCTACATGAATCTCACATCGAGTAGTTCCACTCCAGCCAACGGAATCCAGCAGATCTTCATCAGCTGCATCAACATGCCGGGCATGGTCAACATCACGCTCCTCCCAATGGGCACCTCTCAGGTCGTCAGCCTCAACAGCTCCAACAGCTTTCACTACACCCTCACCATCTCCCAGGACCTAGGCGCGGCGCTTGGGTTCAAGCTCCCCGCGTCCATCATGATCGTGTCCCAGATGGACATCTCGGTGCAGACAAACAAAGCGGAGGACTCGACGGAGGGCGGGTACCTTGCGCTGCCCATCACAAAGCAAAGCACGAACTTCTACATCGCGTCGTACACGCCGCGCGGCCAGCAGTCAATGTTCATCATAGCGGCGCCATACACGACGTGCGTCGACATCCAGTTCTACAACGGGACGCAGCACTACCGGCTGCTCTTCCTCTCCCTCAAGGCCGGCACGCAGTACACCATGGCCAGCACGGCCGACACGACTGGCATCAGCGTGACGTCATCGCAGCCCATTGCCGTGTATGGGGGCCTAGACCGCGCCTACGTGCCCTATGATGTCACGGCCGTCCAGAGCTACGACCACATCATAGAGCAGCTGCCGCCGACCGTGCAATATGGCTCGAAGTTCATCGCGACCAATCCGTTTGGACGCAGCGTGCCGGTTGGGTTCCAGTACCGCGTGGTCGCAACGACAACCACAGTGGTCTCCATCAGCACCATCACGTACACGGGTATGACGGCCTCCGCGCCCGTCGTCTCTGCCCCGGTGACCGTCACCCAGGGGAACTACTACGAGGGGACTGCGGGGAGGCTCTCCGCCAATCCGGTCGTGGTGCTGATCACCTGCGACCAGCCTTGTCTCGTGATGCAGTACAACCCGGGGTATGACATGACGAGCTACGTGCAGGGCACGGAGCCTGGAGGCAGCAAGCCGGACGAGTTCATGATCACCGTGCCCGGGCTGAATCACTACACGAGTGACGTCACGTTCTCAACGAGCCAGTACTACGTGAGCAGTGGCAACACGTCGGCGGAGTCTGTTAACGGCATCACGATCATCGTGAAGCAGAGCGACCTGGCGTCTGTGATGCTCGACGCTTCCACGCCCGTGGCGTCCATTGCCGGGGGTAGGAACCGTACACTGTGATACTTGAATATTGATCTCACACTTTCACATTTGATCATAACATTAATATCTGACACATCAAAGTTGAATACTTAAAGGTAAGGCTTAAGGCGAAGTTTTTGATGTTATTTTGTGCTTTATACTTGAAGGCTTGTGATAGGTTTCATGTCTTTAGCACCATAAGCCTGCCTACTTCATTAAATCATAAATGCTGAAATATTATGCAACTTGATTAACAGTTGTCAGAGTTGTACATAAAACTACTGCAACTGCTATTCAATTTGAATAATATTCTAACAATTAAACATTTTACGGTTCAGTTCATACGCAATTAATGGTTATACTATGCACAAAATTCATGTAATATAATACTCGTAGGACCCTGCTCATGTATCCTGACATGCCTTAATGCTATATGAAAACTGTGTAGTAACAAATTGTTGCAGTATTTATTTAGGCCTATGAATACTGATTGTAAAATAGCCTTTGAGAATCTTCTTGTAAATCAGTAGAGCTCTGTTGTTCACGGTCCGATAACTTTGAAGAAGCAACCACTGCTACGGTGTTTCTCTTCATTACATAATGTCCTATTACATAATTGGATAAGAGCGATAATTGCGATGGATGAAAATTTTAAATTACACATTTTTAAAGTGTAATGGTTTCTATCGTTGTGAAACGAATGTTTTTGAAACAGAAAATATTTCACTTTAAAGAAACTAAAACACGAAGAGTCTACGTTACAATTGCAAAATTATCGCATTTAAGTTGACATTTCTATCGACGATTATAATCATCGTTATCGAATGCTTAATTGACCAGTGTAATGATACATCCTAATCTTTGTTCAGCCTTGCAAATGGGTGGCGTCACCTTCCCTTCCTCCACTGACACATACGTCATCATCACGGCGCCCATCACGCCTGGCTATCACACGGTGACGTCACCGTCGTCCCCCACAGCGACCTACGCAGTCTTTGTGTACGGCGCGTCACCAGCGTCGAGTCCTACGAACAGCGCGGGCTATGCATACCTCGGAGGGTACCGATACGACACTAGTGAGTACACCCCTGTTCACTCCTGTCCCATCGACAGTGGCGTCGCGTTATATGGGCCAGGTCGCACCTTAGCCCGACCATTAGCTGACCCGACTGGCCTGATCTTTAATTTATAGTAGCCTGAATCTTTGGGCTGTAGTAGGTTGTGTTGTATAGTCATTTTTTTAGACCTTGGTTTTGACCCCCCGCTCTCCCGATCCAAAATTTTTCTGCAAAAAAAGAAAATCATGAGTTCTCTGTCATCACCCTCCTCTGCCCTCCCCCCCCCCCCCCCCCCCCCCCCGGTCGCGGGTGTTGGACTGGAGCGAGCAGATCTAGGAAACACTATCTCAGGCCTTGGCCCATTCTTTTGATCCATCCACGCGACGCCACTGTGTATGGGCAAAGGGCAACAAATTATTCATTGTTATACGATGAAAGAATGATGAATATAAGGATCAATAAAGGAGAAATTACCTAGGTCTGATCCTAGGATAGATATTTATTTTGAATGATCTCATATCATCAAACAATTCTCTATTGAACCTGAGTTCAACATACCTGGTTAGTTACAAGCAGGAGTTCTTGTTCTCTGACCTAGGCCAATTTTTTTCTATTTTATACACTTGCTACTTCAGCATTGATTTAAACATGAATCTTAATTGATCGATATCTGCTTGTGCAGCCGTGGATACCCCGATAACCACTGGTCCCCTGTTTCTCTTCACGTCTCCACCCATTGTACCGACCTCCCCTGGAGTCGCCACCCAGAGTACCACCCCAGCGGGTCCCGCGGGGCTCCAAGCAGGAGGTACCTACATTCCTTCGCAATATGTCCAGATGCCCTATGTTCAGCAAAAGGAATGATTCATCAAAGATCAAATTATGCTGTCTTAATTTAACTAATTATGCGTAATTATACAACTTAACGTTGTTATAATTGAGTTCTGTAATAATTGAATATGCACGATCGGATATTTGAATATATCATGAAAAATTAAGCCGCAGTAATTCTACTAATTTGGTGATTGTTTAACATTGCTATAACTAATGAACTCTGTAATGTTTAACTAATTCTGCAATTGTTTAGCATTACCATAATGAATTCAGTAATATTTATCTAATTCAGTGCTTGATGGCCTTGGATCATTTCATTGAGTTCGTTACTACTTGTATTTCAAACTTAGCAATGGGGCCAGCAGCCGTTTCTGTTCGGTTAAGCTATACTTTTAAAGATGCTGTATGGTCAGACTCTGCAAGATAGCTACAAGTTTGCAATTTACTAATCATTACATCTGTGCCAGATAAGTATTTATTTGGTTGGCGTCAGGAAGGGCATCCGGCCATAAAAACACAGCTTGAACAGTCCTTACCAGGGCGCAAAATGTCAAACGTATAAGAAAACATGGCTATTAACACAATGGACGTAAAAAAAAGGCGGTTAGTCGGTCAAGTAATTATTGCAATCTATTAAACTGCAACCCCTGCGGTTTTTAGACCTGCCGAGCTACCAGACGATCTGGTATCTGGAGTTCTTCACATTGTTGCCCGACTACTGGGTGGACCTGAAGACGAAACTGTGCAGTGAAGAGTACCTGCGATACTGGCTGCAGCAGAGATTCGGGCCGATGCAGACGATGCTGAACTCAAATATCGTTCCACAGCTGTGCAAGCCAGGGCTGGGCGTGAACTTGACGTCCGTCCTCTACTACAGTCAGTACACAGAAGTGAGTGGCAATTGAAAAACTGCTTAAATTTTCTTTTCTCAAACTAAGATTTGTCCGTTTTGAAAGTTGATTTTGCACCAGTTATAAACTCACAAAAGTTAGCTTTAACATGACACAACGAGCGAAGAATCGGATAGATTTTGGTATCTGCAGTGATAATGCACAGTTGTACACTCACTCTTTGTGGCCTCATTCCCCGCTTACGCAGCGGTAGGCCATTTGCATCCATTGACACTTGGACAATGGACACCCATCCTCCACTTCGTTTTTTCCATCGTAGCCTCACATCTTAATACCTTTGTTGCATATCCTTCTCTGTCAAGTCTTTCCACATCATTTCTGTTCTCTCTCTATGTCTTTTTCCACCCACCTCATAATCCATGCAAAACATTTGCAATTATGATGAAAAGAAATAAAATAGTCTGCCAGTAAAATAGTGAATTATAATTAAATTTTTGAAAACTTACTGTAAAACATATTTAATTTTTGAGATTTGACTTTAAATTCAATTGTTGATGTTGACCAATGCATTTGTGATGAATTATTTTATAGATAATTTAATTTTTATTACCCACAATTCAGAAAGTAGTAGTTAATGTTGTTGTCTGGTAACATAAGCCCCTAATGTTGAAATGCATCATCCATCGATGGTGGCCCTTTGCTGTGCAATTTTTTTTAAATATGCAATGCTTGACCAATTCTGTTTGGTTTAAGCTTTCATTTTCTTAAGATTTGCAATCATGGTCAAATTCTGAAGTGTGTAATACGTTTTAAATGAGTTTGCTTTAATTTGACAGGGAATGATTAAGCTATCAGTGAGCATCACCGTCACCCCAGGGTCGTCCGCTACAATTCAAGACATCTTCAACTGCAACGGCTACGTCGCGACCTTCATCCAGCCGCTCGCCAACTGGGTGCCCAACAATGGCTACAAGAACGTCACCGACTTCCTCAAGACCGACCAGCCCTACACGGCCAAGTGCGATATCCTCCACGTGCGAAAGCCAAACTTTGACAACAACTACTACGGCTGGATCTGTCCTTACTACAACGGCATTGTTGGATCAACAGGAGGGGGAGCCACCGTAGCGGGATCTTTTGCCACGCTGGCTGCGTCTTTGATTGCTGTGTTCACGCTGAAAAGCATACGATGACTCGTAGAGTGCTGAAAGTTGTTCAAAACCGGTAGGCGTAAAATGCTAAATCATTATGTGAGTTCCTTGAGTTGCAGTAATGTACATGTACTTGTGGACAAAAGTGTTTTATTTTATGATAATTTATTGGCGTTTGCGGTCACTTTTCCAGTTGCAAATATTTATGTTCGTTATTTCGGCACTGTAGATGCATGAAATCGCAGCTACTGGAAAAATGCTCTTCTTTTTTCTCATATATATATATAGTCAGTAGTTTTATATCAAGGGTTTATGTAAACGTGGTGTATAATTCGCGCATTCTTTTTTTATAACTGCCAATTTCTTAATCATGAATCCCATCCGAATAGCAGACTTGTAGGAAGGCTAGTTTCTTAAAAGTTTAACGTTGCTTGATATCGATGCACCTTTCTCAATCTATTGTCGAGAGTCACCAACACTAATTGAGCAGAAACTGAAAGAGATCTGACCATGTAATATCAGATTGCAGTCTTTCACAAGTGTTTGAGTAGGTGCTAATCACCCCAGTGCCAGTAAGGAAGTGTTCTTGATATCATAGTTTTTATACTGTCATACACACAGACTGAGCAACTCCTGCAAATCCCTGGTACTTCAAGCCAAATTACCGGTTAAATATTGCTAATTAGAATATTTACCCGCATATTAAATTAGCAGTAATCATTTGCATTTTTCTATATTGTGATTTCTCTGCATAATTATCGCTGAAATGCAAGATTGATAATTGTGATATCGTACTTTACTGATCTGCAGGTTTTATTCTGAGAAGTTGCCGTTAGATAGCCTACATTACTAACTGGGCCTGGGTCTACTACTACTAAAATGCAGCCTAGGCTACTTGTGAATGCTTGACTCGTCAGATACATACACTTTTTTTCATAATGAGATGCTGCATTATTACGACTGGCCTTCGCTGAAATTTATCATAGAAGCGTAGCGAAGCGTAGCGAAACGTAGCGAAGCGTTAGGCCCGTGTCTTGTAAATATGGCAAGGGTTACCAATATTAGATACAGAAGGCATAACTTCAAATGTTTCGATGTAACAGGGTACATTTTTCTTAAATGCATTAGAATAATACTTGTAACAAATTGTACTATTTTACATGAAAACTGCTTCTAAGATAATTGTAAGTCTAGTTATGATGCTTTCATTAATGATCATGTCCGGTGGCTCTTTGTGTAAATTTGTGAAATTCAACTAATGATCCTGAAATTACTGAGACCTATAATTTTAAATGTTAAATAATTGAAATGTCATAAATATGACAGCTTATATAGAATTTATTTTAAACCAAATTTATCTATGGTTCAACTTCTGGACTGGGAGGTAAACGATCAATAAAGGCACGATTGATGAAAATGGAACTGCAGTTTAATATTATTAAAATTATTAAAATTATTAGAATTATTATTTATTTCACGAAGGCAACAGAGGATTTCATCACTGGCATGGTGCTGTAATTACGGCTGAGTCAACCGATACATTTTTGTGCGTGACTATAGCTGGTTCCACAATAATAATTTGAACCTAGAACGTTACATTAAAATGTCAATTTTATTTTAATTTGATTTTAACACTAGAAATGTTACTGTCTAACAAACTTGATCGTATAATAGGCTTTAAATCCTTCGCATTAAGGCCGATCAACGCGTAAATGACCTATCGCCTGAGCTTTACCAAGGTGGGTAGATAAAAATGAATGTGAACATATTTTTGCGTATCAAGTTACCGTGGTCACGGTAACACTTATATAGGGATGGCGTCCTCGCCTATAGTAATCTTGTTGTTGTTGTTGTTGTTACATGGGAGAGATAGGAAATTTTAGCGAAGATGGATTATCTTTCTCAATATTCAT